>JAUTWP010162664.1:0-11076 GCA_033042655.1 Cyathermia naticoides
AGGTGGGTGGGGTGAGCGTTATTGTACGACAATGTATGGGTAGGTGAGGTGGGTGGGGTGAGCGTTATTGTACGACAGTGTATGGGTAGGTCAGGTGGGTAGGGTGAGCGTTATTGTTGGGAAGTTTTTGCAAAACCGAAAAGGAATGTTTGTTTAACGGTTATAAGGTGTCAAACAGGAAACCCGCTGCAGCCACATATGATACTCTTTCCAATAAAGAGAAAGGTTAATTACATTTACCTCACAGGAAACCCGCTGCAGCCACATAGGATACTCTTTCTAATAAAGAACAAGTGTTAATTACATTTACATTTCCCTTACAGGAAACCTGCTGCAGCCACATAGGATATTATTTCCAATAAACAGCAAGGGGTCATTGACATTTCCCCCACAGACAGCACCACGGCCTTTGATAAATCAGTTGTGGTCAACTGGTTGCAACGGAAAAATCCCCACTGCAAATGAGTCCACTGAGAAGGATCGATCCAACGACCAATCACTCCATAGGCTGGAGAAGAATTACAATGCTCTCTAGATGCTCAAGAGCCTCTAACAATATAAAAAAAGATAAATCACAAGCCAACAAAATGTCCAATTAATAAGTTTATTAAAATGCAAAATGGAGCACATTGGGTAGAAATATATATCGCATTGCGTCTGTACAGTAAAAGTTTATACAATATAAATTACACGTGTTCGGTGGCAGTGAGAAGGCAATACAGCAGTCCAGTGACAGGACAGCACGTACCCATAATAGTAACACTATAATAAAATAACAAATATTCTACAATAATCAATATGTATATACAGTATCAAAATAGAGCACTTAGCAAAATACAACTTGTGAATAAAAATAAATTATTTCCAATAGAAACATACGGCAGTGTATTATAGGGTGCAACCCAACTGAACATACCAGTTGTAACACTTTCCAAACATCTCCTTCAAACATGAACAACTTTTCAACAATCCAGATTTAACACATTCTCAAACGTCTTTTTCAAACATGAACAATAACAATGTTAGCATAGGCTTTATCCTATGGTATTAACATAGGCTTTATCTGACAATATTAAAACGATATTTATCATATAATGTTAGCATAGGCTTTATCCTATGGTGTTAACATAGGATTTATCTAACAATATTAAAACAATTTTATCATATAATGTTAGCAAAGACTTTATCCTATGGTGTTAACATAGGCTTTATCTAACAATATTAAAACGATATTTATCATATAATGTTAGCATAGACTTTATCCTATGGTGTTAACATAGGCTGTATCTAACAATATTAAAACAATATTTATCCCACAATGTTAGCATAGGCTTTATCCTATGGTGTTAACATAGGCTGTATCTAACAATATTAAAACAATATTTATCCCACAATGTTAGCATAGACTTTATCATAAACTATTAACAGATTCATTGAATAATGTAAACATAGATATTACCTAATAATGTTAAAACAAACTTTATCAAGTAATGTTAACATGGACTTTATCTAATAATCTTAGCATATACATTATCTAACAATGTTAAAATACTTTATCAAGTAATATTAATATAGGCTTTATTCCACAGAATTAATATAGACTTTATCCAACAATTTTACACAGGATTTATCTAACAAAGTTAACAGAATTTAACCATCAGTGTTAACATAATTATATTTATCTCATAATGTATAACTATATAATATAGCATGCCACAACTTTAAATGTTAAGTATAGCAGCTACAATTAACTAAAACATGGACCTTTTATCATCTTCCATTAACATTTGTATTAACAATAATATTATAACAAACAGCATACACCAAAATAAAAGTAAATTATCTTTTATAAAAAAAAATATCATGAGATGCTTTCCATATAAAAACATTGAAAATATTGCATAGATAATAAACTGTTTTGACATATTTATCAATTTATTTCAGTTTTATTATGAAGTACATAACGTAAGAAAAGCTATCAATTCATATGTGATATCCGGAGTATTATAATGCAACGTATAAAACATTAAATTTGTGTTAATCATTTAAAAGCCATGATGTTTCTACGTATTATTCATTGCCTTATTTATGACATCGTCATTACGTAATTATTGTGACCATGGGCGCTTAACCTTGTCAAACATTTGAACCTATCTTGTACAGAGATAGGTCATTGATAAAATAATTTTATCATTTTGGTTACATTGAAAATGTTAAAACATAAAAAGCATACTTTGTTTGGCGACTCACTAGAACGTTGAATATAAATGAATTATGAAAACTATGATATTAAATGTTTAATGTACTCATTCAGCAATATGAACATTTGTCTCTCGCGATTTCACACACACAGGTAAATATATTTTAGATTTAAATATAAATAAATTCTTTATAAAACGCGGGAATGACTCAGACGCGAGATCGCGTGATGACGAGACGTGTTATGACGAGATGAAAGATAAATAATGACGGGTGATCACGTGATAATTTGTGACAAATTAGCGTCATGGCTAGCGCTGACAAACTCTACACAGGATGAGTTGAGTGTCATGGCTAGCGCTGACAAACTCTACACAGGATGAGTTGTACGTCATGGCTAGCGCTGACAAACTCTACACAGGATGAGTGGTGATGACAAATTAACAGTTGACTATTAACATTAACGTGTTGGATGTGAAACGTCCGGTTTATTCCTTTGAGCACTGACCATCACTGGCCAAGCCGACTTTCTATAGACTGCTGACAACTTCTATAGATGACCATCTCTTTGTCCAGCTCGGGGATGTTTATGCCACGTTAGCCGCGGTCAACTCTGGGTCAGTGCTTGGCGATTAGCGGGTGGGAATTGAGTTTATGAATGGATGGTCAGAAAAACTCACACACTTGGTTTGTCTGTAGTGCACAGACATTTTCATCATTTTCTAGCCAGGTAAACATGATGCGTCCACGACACGCGTGCTTGTGTAGGCAGCTAAAGTGTCCACATAATATAGTGTCCTCAGTTTGTAATGTGGCGTCTGCTATAACAGCCTGGCTCTGAATGTAGACGTTAAACAACATGACCTGACCTAATAAAAGTTCACAATATATAATGTAATCTTTCAAAACTGTCACCACTGCACGTTGATCAAAGTTCGTCCATCATGGTTGCATTAAACAGAACCATATGTCATGAACATCACGTTGTCTGTACCGTCACGATAGAGATCATAACCAGTGAACACAGCGGTGAATTTGTCACTTAAACAGAACGGCTCAATAACAAGTTAGTGTCCGAAATTTGTTTTGGAAGTTCGGAGTGATATGTCCCAGAAATGTCATCATCTCACGTCTGTATGTCGATACCTGAAAAATAAATACGAATAAGTAATTAAGTCAGCAGAATTTTTTTTAAGCAGGAATAAAGTAACAATTCTGAAAATAAACGAAAACGGAAATAAATGCAATGTTAGACATCTGTACATGTACATATGTAGATTACACAAAGTCGATAAAAAGAAAGAAAGAAAAAGATTGACGACACCCAGTTATTAAAAAATTAATCAATGCGCTCCAGTGACGTCGTTAAACAAAAACTTTTTTTTAAATTAGAGGTCAAACATATTTTTTTTTATTATATTGACTCTTGATCATCAGAAGAAATCAACTGCTGCAACACAGGCTACACTTTTCAATAAGAAACAAGAGCTATTTTATATCACATACCAAGAAATTTGATGAACCAGTTGTGGATCACTAACTGGAACGGAAACTAGCCCAAATGTAAATGTTTCCACTGATAATGATCGATCCTACGACCAACCGCTTTACAAGCGAACGCTATACATTTTAAGCTACGGTCCAATCCTAATCACAAAGTCTTTGTTTGAAATATTCCTATTTGTAGTCATCGCTAAACGAAATTTTTAACTATTGTATCCCTGTTATCATTTACATTGAAATACTATTTCATATTCATTCCTAAAATGGCTTTGTCTCCAAACGAAATATTTTAGTCCTTAATATTGATCCCTAAAATACCTCTATTATTAAACGTAGTGCTGCAATACCTTTTATTGATTCCTGAAATACCTTTATTATTAAACTCAGTGACGCAGTCCCTTATATTGATTCCTAAAATACCTCTGTTGTTAAACCCAGTGCCGCAGTACCTTTTATCGATCCCTAAAATACCTCTATTATTACACGTAGTTCTGTAGAATATTTTATTGATCCCTAAAATACCTCTATTATTACACGTAGTTCTTTAGAACCTTTTATCGATCCCTAAAATACCTCTGTTATTAAACGTACTGATGCAGAACCTTTTATTGATCCCTAGAATAACTCTATCGTTAAACACAATGTCTCTGTCCCTCAATATTGATAATTAAACTACCACTATTATTGAACACAAAGTTGCTCCCTAAAATAGATGAAAGGCAGAATTGCAATATCTGGACGTGCACGTAAAGCGAGGCATGTACGCGTGTTTCAAACGAAACATTGTGTGCCGGGACAAACCCGTCTGAACCTCACAATGGCCGACTCGAGTCTTTTCTACAACATCAAGCTTTCCTTTGTGAGATATTTATGTATTTATGTATTGAAGCTGACCCAAATGTCTGCTAGTATCCTTCACACCATTCACTGCGATTTCCTCGTATAAAGCAAGTTTAACATTTATCTGCACATTTCATGGCGAATTGCTCCATTACATTGAGAACAGAGTAGCCACTTGGAAGAAATTCATTAATGAAAGCCAGATCCAAACTCATATGTTAATTCACCGTTTATACAACACATTTATAGCAGTTTAGGTAAAGTATTCAGTTATAAAAAGGAAGAGGGAATTGCGTGCATGCTACGTGTATTTACAATAATTTAGAAATACTATTAATATAAATGTGAGAAGAATATATTTCTCTTTATAAAAACTAACAATTTACAAGAGTACTCATAAAATATTATTGTTTGTCTTCCAGATATATAAAACTATTTTAAAATTCTCATCTCGAAATGCAAATAAATAATCTATTTAAGAAACATCAGTTTACAGTTACAAACTACAGATTATTAAACACAGTTGACTTATTTACCTGAATTTAAGAAGACGTTGTCCACCACATCAGAAGCATTGCATAGCTGCGTCAACCAGTGAGAAAAGTCCACAATGTCAGATTCCTCCAGAGAACTCAAAGAATCGTATGAAGAGTCAGAACACACACTGCCGGGGGACGGGGCAGCGGGGCCGGGATCTGGAGCCACTAGGGTAGCTGCAGGAAGGGGTGGAACACGATCCTGGGTGTACCCCACGTCAACGCTACAGTTGTCAGAATCTGATGGAGAACTGGGGTAGCTGTCCGAGTCCATGGGACTCTCGTCCAGATTGCTGTCTATCTATCCATTGAGAATGTCCTGCAAGTGCTTGATGTCCTCCACGGCTCCTCGCAGAGTGTCCACCTTGCTCATCTTCTTGTTCTTCTTACCGCTTGGGACGTGTTCTCTCAGAGTCTCAAATCCCTGGTTCACCTGCTTGACGCGATTTCTCTCACGCTCGTTCCTCCGATGCACGGCCGCTGGCTGGGCCTTGGGCAGACTGTATCCCAGCTTGCTGAAGTCGATTCTTCTCTTGCAACGCAATGCTTCAGGTTCGTCACTGGGACTGATCTTCTTCAAAGGTCTCAGAGCTTGCACTTGTTGGGCAACTGTGGTAGTTTTGATTAAAAAGCAAGGTCCAGTTAGAATGATTTTGTTGCCGTTAGCAGAAGGCAGCGCCTGTAGAGGGACGCACGTCGCAACTGAGGTGGCCATGACGCTGAGTTCGTGGGAAGTGGCACTGCTGGCTCGTGTCGGTCGTGTGGCTGCGTACACCCGGCGTATCTCGCCTATGTCTCGTGCCTTACCTCACCACTTACCCGTTCTCAATTCCAACCAATCGGCGGCCTGCACAGATAGGCGAATTTATAATAACTGTCACCACATTTATGCCCCGCCCTCTCGCGCGAAGCAACACCTGTCAACTTGTCAATTATATTCAAAAGCTCGCGACAAGCGCGTGCCCTTGGTATAAAATAAATACCTGTTTTGCTTGAGGTGTTTTTGGTGACTCATGCTATTAGAAAAAAAATCCGTTTCAAATTCTCAGAATAAAAAACTTATTTAGGCAAAATGTCTGTGAAATAGTTGATTTATCAAATAATTATTGAAATGTTATATAAAACGTGAAAGATACTGTGAAAGTAAATTAAACTTTCAGTGCTAATAAAATAATTTTATATCAAGATTTCTCAACCAGTTAATAAAACTGTTTTTGGATGTTTAAACATGCACTTTATAAAGATTCGCCGTGCATCTAAACATCCATGCATCCATCCATCCAAAAGTTAGTCAGCCAACTTATTAGCAAGCTACTAATCTATCAGTGCCTAAATTCATAAACGCTTGCTAAGCCTAGTTCATTACTAAACTGTTATCTAACTACCTTGTTACTAAGCCTAGTTCATTACTAAACTGTTATCTAACTCTACCTTGTTACTAAGCCTAGTTCATTACTAAACTGTTATCTAACTCTACCTTATTGCTAAGCCTATTTCATTACTAAACTGTTATCTAACTACCTTTTTGCTAAGCCAAGTTCATTACTAAATTGTTATCTAACTCTATCTTATTGCTAAGCCTAGTTCATTACTAAACTGTTATCTAACTCTACCTTGTTACTAATTCTAGTTCATTACTAAACTGTTATCTAACTCTACCTTATTACTAAGTCTAGTTCATTACTAAACTGTTATCTAACTCTACCTTGTTGCTAAGCCTAGTCCGTTACTAAACTGTTATTTAACTACCTTGTTGCTAAGCCTAGTTCATTACTAAACTGTTATTACCTAGAGACCATTGGGCGACCACAGTGCCTCCATTATGCAACTACAGCAATGCTTGTGCCACCACTTGCAACCACAGCAATGCTTGTAACTCGCTTCTTTCTGATTTGAGCAACCAACCTCTTCGGCGATCTTTGAGCGACTGTTTTGAACACGCTCAAAAAATTTGCGGCGACCTTGGCGATGTCTGAACTTCATGCGTACCACCTTTGACCGATCTAGGCGACCAGTTTGACTCCTTTGAGCCTACAACGGCGACCTGTCACATGTTATTTTCGCACGTTCTATGTAAAGGGGTCTTAATCAATTTAGTCGAGAAAACTATAATTATAACCACTTATCGTTGTTAACAATAATTGAATATATATATATATATGTAAACATTCACTATTCGAGAACACTCTGCATAACAACACATCCTTGTTATTCGTAATTGAAGATCATGAGGTGTGTAAACAAACGTTTTAAATCATTAGCGTTTTAATTCATGGCTATTCATTTGACACATCGGTCGTTGACACAGGACTTCAGATGGACTTAGTTCTCCTTTATACGCCGTCCATTACCACAATCACCTTCCTTTTTGCATGATCTTGTGTTGGTATATTTTGGACAGTTTCCTGCTCATAATAATTATGTGAACATATAGATATAGATATCGAAAAATCGTTAAATTACCTAAAATTATTATTTGGCGGAGTTTGGTTTAAATATTATTTATTGACATAAATAAACACATTATGATTGGTCGACTGAGTCTTATTTGTGGATATAATAAACGAGGAAGGAAACTAGAATAGGTGGGGAAAAGGGTGAGGAATATAGCGAATAAGAAGTTAGGTTTTTTTCATTATATTTGGGGATAGGTTGTCTAATATGAAATTAATGTGTTAGCATAGCAAAAAACGTTAGTAGCAGTTATGAATTTTAAAGTAGTTTTAGCCCATGTAAAAATTGTATTATTTAAAGAAGCCCTTGGAACATATTTCTCGCACTTCCTGACTCACGGAAATTAAACTGAGAAGGGTTCGAGATTCCCGTGATGACTCTGTAACTATTTTGAGAGACTACTAAATGGTACATGATGAATGGGATTTGCATGACAGTATATTTATAATTCGCATGTAGGTTGTAGAGGTGTTCTGTGCAATTAGGACGGGTCGCGTGACGGTGCAATTTTTTTCAAATGTATAACATTTCCATAAGGCTCTCGTACGAGGGTTGCATAGCAATTGCATGACAGTCTGATAGGTCGCATGGGAGTCTGAAGGTAGTCACACTGCTAGGCCACGACTATCGTGCTATATTCTAGCATACTGCAAATATCTTTCTAGAAAGTATTCTCAAAACCCAAAATGACTGTTACCAGTTAGGGTAAGTTGGTGAGTCTCTTCTAAAACGATTTTAAAGGTGTTGTTAAATAATCGTAAATCATTCTTTAATATTATTATGATTTTTAAACGTACTGGTTTTAAAATGTTAATCTTTTGAAATTACGTTTTGAGCTGTGAGCAAAATGTAGTACTATTGGATCAATGCGCGTGATTCAGTGGTTCATATGAGCGGTCACACTGGGCGGCGTTGTGAACGTCCAATTGTGACTTCTTATATTTTCAACAACTCATGGAGAATCCGTTAATCATTATTTATTCAAACACTTCTATATATCATAGGTTACTCAAAAAGCACATGGTTATCAGTCTATATTTCTAGCAGTGTTCATGGAAGCGACGTGTTTCGTTTCCTGTCTTGGGAGCGAGTATTTCGCTCTCCCTGCTCTTGGGAGCGACGTGGTTCGCTCTCTCTCGCTCTTCCGGGAACGAGTCTCTTGCTACATCGTTTCTCTGGCTTCTTATACCTTTTGGGAACAATATCTCATGAGAGCACATGTCAAACCTGAATCAAAATGTCTTTGATCCGAAATGTCTTTGATCCGAAATGTCGTTTTAAACCAGCAACATCAAGGCTTGGGGTTGAGCGATTACTGGTCAACGGGCTATGAAGAGTTCAACAGCGTCATGTTGATTTATCCACCGTGTCATGTGGATTTATTCTAGAGTCAAAGTGTTACAGTGTGCTGTCATGTTCAGGGGAAAATGCATACAAAAGATCCCTTGCTCCTTATCGGAAAGAGTAGGCTATGTTGCGACAGCGGGTTTCCTATAAAAGAACTATGTAAAAATTACCATAATTATGTATGACGTCCAATAGCCGATGTTAAGTTAAAAGTCAATGTGCTCCAATGGCGTCGTTAAACAAAACAAACTTTACTTTAACATGTGACATATTGTTTAAAGAATGCATAACAGATTTAAATAATGATACACAATATTAAATTTAGAAAAGGTGTTTTCTAAATTATTAAATTTAGGGTTTTTATAACCATAAAACTGAAAATTCAAAATGGCGGCTCTACAATAAAAAGCACAGTTCCAAAATTATGGTTACTTACTATTTGAAGGTTGAACAACATATTTAAACTAAAATATAGAAGTTATAATCCAAAAACAGTCTTTATTTAAAAGGTTTTTTCTTTATTAACCCTAAAACAAAACCAAAATGGCGGCTATACATGTTCAACATTTCAGTGTTAGCTTTGTCTTTGTTTTTTAATTACACTCGGGCCGTTACACAACGGCATAGAAGGACGATGTACATACTGACTTATTATATACACGTGACAAGATGGTTGTCATAAAATAAAATACATTTACAAACCAATAATTAAAACATAATATGTTAATACATGTATCTACATAATTATAATAATATAATATTATATATATATACTGAAAAGATAAAGTCATGGACAATTACTTTAGATTAAGGGCGTTTAAACGGTTTGGTTATTATATTTATAAATTTAGACAATTTTTTGAGAACACCGATTATTTTAATGTTCGTTAGTTCTTTAAATTTATAATTACTTGGTCGTGTATAATAATATGAGTGTAGAAATTGCACTCAGGAATTATGAAAAAAGTGCGGATAAAGAGACAGTGGAATTCGTCAATATCGTTGATAATACATAATGTAGAACATCTATCTTCTAATACTATATTGTTCCAGCGTCCAGTTTCAATTTCGGCCCGGAATCTTTTAGGGCCTGTACACGTGGCTCATATTAAACTTAACTACAAAGAAATATTATTAGCATCTGTTACCTATTAACATCTGATTTCATCGCTGTATGACAAATAAACAATAGCAACTGTTCTCTTGTTGAGAGTATTAATACCTTGAAAACACTGGCTGGTGTCTGTATGAACAGTAGATCTCACTGAACCCAGGTTTCGCTGTTTCACTTATACTTTGAGCTCGTCTCACATCTCATAGTTGTACGAGGAACTCAGCAAACGAGAGTCTGGTGTGAACAAGACTTGCATGATGTTTTCTACAAGTTTTCTCTGTAGTATGCTCAGCTTGTTGTACGCGGGTAACTGTGCTCAAACCCAGATCACGCAGCACGAACAACAGCTTAAGGAACGGTCAGTAGATGAAACGGATGGTTTGGATTTAGGTAATGGCCAGGCAAATTTAAAATATGATTCATCTACAGATAGAAAACTTCTTGATGATTTAATGACGACTCTGGAGTCACATCTTGGTAATGAGAAAGTCCGGATGGATTCTTTGGCGTCCGTTCAACACGACACCATTAAACAGATCGAGGAGTTGAAGGAAGAATTGATGAAACAAAACAGACCATGCTGTTGTACAGGCAATGAGAAAATCCAGATGGATTTTTTAGCGTTTTCTCAACTCCACAACACTAAAAAGATGGATTCTTTGGCGGCCGTTCAACAGCTCCTTTATACTTCTGAGAACATGCCCCGATCTTTTTTAGACTTCTGAGTACATGCCCCAATCTCTTCTAGTATTTAGACTTCTAAGAACATGCCCTGGTCTCATTTAGACTTCTGCGAACCTGCCCGGAGTCCTCTAGCCTTTAGACTTCTAAGAACATGGCCGGTATCCTCTAGTCTTTAGACTTCTGAGAACATGCCCCGGACTCCTCTAGCCTATATTCTGATAACATGCCACGGTCTCCACTTAGTCCTGTCTAGACTTCTGAGAACATGCCCGAACACCTCTAGTCTTTAGACTTCTGAGAACATGCCCGAACTCCTCTAGTTTTTAGACCTCTGAGAACATGTCCCGGTCTTCTCTAGTCTTTAGACTTCTGAGAACATGCCTTGGACTCCTCTAGACT
>JAUTWP010162675.1:0-11076 GCA_033042655.1 Cyathermia naticoides
CTCTGCAATGCCTGCTGGTGCCATTATTAAGTTTGAGCTCTGCAATGCCTGCTGGTGCCATTATTAAGTTCGAGCTCTGCAATGCCTGCTTGTGCCATTATTAAGTTTGAGCTCTGCAATGCCTGCTGGTGCCATTATTAAGTTTAAGTTCTGCAATGCCTGCTGGTGCCATTATTAAGTTTGAGTTCTGCAATGCCTGCTGGTGCCATTATTAAGTTTGAGCTCTGCAATGCCTGCTTGTGCCATTATTAAGTTTGAGCTCTGCAATGCCTGCTGGTGCCATTATTAAGTCTGAGCCATAATATGCCTGCTGGTGCCATTATTAAGTTTGAGCCATAATATGCCTGCTGGTGCCATTATTGTCTGAGCCATAATATGCCTGCTGGTGCCATTATTAAGTCTGAGCCATAATATGCCTGCTGGTGCCATTATTAAGTCTGAGCCATAATATGCCTGCTGGTGCCATTATTAAGTTTGATCCATTATATGCCTGCTGGTGCCATTATTAAGTCTGAGCCATAATATGCCTACTGGTGCCATTATTAAGTCTGAGCTCTGCAATGCCTGCTGGTGCCTATAAAGCCCTACACTCGCATCTATGAAAGTGAACTCACATGGGAAAGTAGCAGTAGGAGTTGATGATCTTCACCCAGGCCATGTTGCAGTACATGTCGAGGTTTTTCTGATGACACTGTAGCTGTGCATTGTTGGAGACGCGCGTCGGGTCCACCTCGCAGTCGTCTGGCATCTCAATAATAGACTTGACAAACTCTCCCAATGTGTCTTGTAAATACTGAAAATATCACACATGTTTATTTAACAATACCCCACCATACTACTTTCAATATTGTTTATAAGATCACATATTCTACATAGCTTGAGTCACTGTAAAAATAATTTCACAAATATTTGTTTTATGTAACTATGTACTGCAAAAAAACCTCTAAAACTGAATTTTCATTTTTACAAAATATTTTTTTTAATTTGACATGCAATAGCCGATGATAGATAAAAATCAGTGCTCTAGTGGCCTCGTTAAATAAAACAAACTTTACTTTTCACTAAAATGCTTTATGTATTAGTCTCATGGGTTTCCATAAGATTTGTTTTCAATACTATCATTACAAAGATTAAATGTAACAATGACCGTACTGATATCAATTCTCTATCATAAAGTGAACGAAGCCAGTTGATTTATAAATGAAACTGTTCCTACAAAGGTTAAATGTAACAATGACTGTACTGATATCAATTCTCTATCGTACAGTGAACGAAGCCAGTTGAAGGTTAAATGGTTTATTTATTGAGATGCACTCACCTTTTCTCCAACCAGCTTCATGTAAGCCTCCATGGATTTAGTTGCAATGCTGTTACCTCTGAACGTCAGATGCTCATTGTCTGCAAAAACATTAACCATGTAATGAATAAACATTATAATAACATTAACATAATAATATGCATAAACATTAACCATGTAATGAATAAACATTATAATAACATTAACATAATAATATGCATAAACATTAACCATGTAATGCATAAACATTATAATAACATTAACATAATAATATGCATAAACATTAACCATGTAATGCATAAACATTATAACATTAACATAATAATATGCATAAACATTATCATATCATCTAAAAAGAGCGGGATGTATCTCAGTCGGTAGTGTGCCCACCTTTGAAGTGGTCGGTCATTGGATCAATCCTTCTCAGTGGACTCATCTGCAGTTTGGGCCATTTTCCATTCCAACCAGTGCACCACAACTGGTTTATCAAAGGCTGTGGTATGTGCTTTCCTGTATGTGGCAAAGTGCGTATAAAAGATGTCTTGTTGCTTATCAGAAAGAGTAGCATGTGGGATGGCGGGTTTCCTCTTTAAAAAATGTGTCAAAATTACCATACAAATGACGTCCAATAGATGCTTATAAGATAAAAATCAATGTGCTCCAGTGGTGTTGTTAAATAAAACAAACATATTATCGGTGAGCAACTAAAATGTTCTATGTTCACTTTTGGCATAGAATCTCTTCCGTATTTGTTAATTCATTGGAGTGCATGCTCTCACAAAATATCATAAATCTACAACATGCTGCCGCCACATAGGCTACTCTTTCCAATAAGCAGCAAGGTTTTCATTACATGCACTTTCACTAAGACAGGACAGCATATCCGACAGCTTTAGATGAACCAGTTGTGGGCCACAGGTGGGAACGGAAAACAGCCCAAATTGCAAATTAAATGATTACAAACAATGCCAATACAACAAAGTCTGCCACATTTAGTCTAACACGGCTGCAACTGATAACATTAGCACCTGCAAGATAATGCTAATTTGTAGTCATGGCAACATAGTGCTGCCTGTGTGCTTATCATAGAAACATCCTATCAGTGTTTACCTGTACATTCTTACCTGTCTCGTTAAACAATTGAATTACAGTTTCCTGTATATTAGCACCTACCTTAGGCGTAATAAAAAAAATTGTTTGGTTCCGGTTACCCAACAGTCCCTAGATTTTTGGGGCCGACTCTAAACTTTTTTTTAACCTTCCACACACCACCACCCTTTTTTTCACCTGTTTTATTTAATAATCCATTAAAAAAAATAAAAAAATCCATACCTACCTACCCTATTTATTTTTTGCATGTAACAGGAACCAAACAAATTTTTTTATTTGGCCTTACCTAAACTACACTATACCTTAATTGCATGAAGGTTATCTTACCTTTTAAATTTTAATTAGTGCATAACATTAAATAAATAAATATCACATTGAAATTTAGCATAAAAATAAATACAAAGTAAAGTTTGTTTTATTTAAGCACTGGTTGGTATGGAAAATAGCCCAAACTGCAGATGGGTCCACTGAGAAGGATCAATCTGACGACCAATCACTTCAAAGGCGGGCATGCTACCGACTGAGCTACATCCCGCTCCCTTAAAAATAAATAAAAAATACACTAGAATTTAGTGTATAAGATATCACAGACAAATACAGTGGACTCTTGTCTAAAACGGATCCTTATGGAAACAGAAAAATATGCTGGTTTAGACAGAGTGCTGGATAACACTGAGTTTTTCTAGTGTTAAAAGTCAATTTGGGACTGAAAAATGAATTCTGTTAAGACAGATTTCTGGATTAGGCAGATGCCGGTTTGGAAAGAGTGCACTGTACATTGAAATTTGTTAAAACAACAAGTCATACCAAGTCGGCCGATTTCCGCCATGACAATGTCGGACAGGAAGTTGGTGGCTCGGTTAAGTTTTTGCATAATGTGGATGAGGGTGGTGGCAATTTCTTCCTTGTCTCGTATGCCCAACAGAGGTTCTAACGCTTCACACAGTAAACAGTAGTCTGTCGTCAAGTACTGGAACAAAAAAAAGGAATGTTAATGATGTCACAATGACATTACAGTAGTAATGATATAATTACAACACATTGTTTAATCAGCATATGTCTCTTTTATACATGATATTTATGATAATTTATATGGTCTACAAAAGAAACCTGCTTCAGCAATATAGGCTGATGTTTTCAATAGGTCAGGTTATGTGGTTTAACGTCTATGTTCAGAGCCAGGCTGTTATAGCAGACCCTCTTCTGGGCACCGTTTATGGTATTATCTATCTATTGGGGCAGGAAATGGTTTTGTTTTTGTTCCAATAAGCAGCAATGGATTGTTTATATGCACTTTCCCAGACAGGACAACACATACCATACCACAACTTTTAATAAACCAGTTATGGACTACTGGCTGGAATGGAAAACAGTCCTCCCTGGTGCCGTTTATGGTTTAATTCATCCACAGCATCCGGGACATTACCGATTTACTGTCCAGGACACGGCGGAGGGATACAATCATAAACTGCACCCAGGAGAGGCATCTGCTATAACAGCCTGGCTCTGAATGTAGACGTTAAACAACAAGTGGAAGGCGGCACCCAGGAGAGGCATCTGCTATAACAGACTGGCTCTGAACGTAGACGTAAAACCCCATGACCTAACCTGACATTACCAAGCTACAGAATTATAAATATTTTAATATAATGATATAATTTATCCTGGTGATGGTTACCTTGACAAGATCCTGGTAGAGGTCCATGGGAAGGATCTGAACTGTCTGGTATCTTGCCTTCAAGCGTAGAATGGGCAGATCGCCTTTCGTGTCTTTACCCGCCTTACCCACCGTTCCAGAGGCAGCTGTGAACCTGTAGGAGAAAAAATAATAACTTAAGTAATATAAATAATATGAAAATGAATAAAAGTAATATAAAAATAAAATTTTTTAAATAAATAATAAAATAATAATATAAAAATGAATACAAATGATATAAAAATAATATAAAAATAAATAAAAATAAATAAAAATAACAAAAATAAAACTATTTTGTTATTCAATATCATTCTACATTTCGTTACAATAGGGTCATTCCATGCCAAATCAACCAGAGGTCCAAAGTGATTAAAAATGAAGCATGAAAAACATGCCAAAAAGTATAATTAACTGCCTTACCAGTTCCCCTATCATATGCACATGTTATCTATTGCATATGATTAATGCTCTAAACAGACTGAATCCCCAACTTTCATACAAGATCATTCACTCACATTCATAAACATCAAACATAGGACTAAGATTTATGTAACCATTGCATACATGCACTGCCATAGACGGCAAACATATGACTAAGATTTATGTAACTAACTGTTACTAACCATTTCTCCACAAACTGCCGGTTACAGATTTCAGCCACTGGCAGGTTGATATAACCTGAAAAAGTAAAATGTGTTTTATTTAACAATGCCACTAGAGCACATTAACATAGGCTACTCTTTTTGATAAGATGCAAGGGATCTTTTATATGCACTTTTCCATAGACAGGACAGCACATACCACAACCGTTTATGAACCAGTCATGAAGCACTGGTTGGAAAGGAAAATAGCTCAAACTGCAGATGTGTTCGCTGAGAAGGATTGATCCGATGAATGACTGATTCAAAAAGGTGTGCACTTTCTTTAGACAAAACACACATGAATATTCATACTTCATTATGACATGAATATTCATACATCTTTATGATATGTTCATACATCTTTATGACATGAATATTCATACCTCTTTAGGACATGAATATTCATTCTTCATTATGACATGAATATTCATACCTCTTTATGACATGTTTACAATCACAATCAATATTTGTGTTTAGAGATAAAACATCCCCTGCAATCTCCATCAAACAAACACAGTGAGAAAATGTTACTTTTCTCAAAAACAATACAAATATTATTTGCTAAACGTTTCCGATACAAATTTCCTTTGTGTGCAAAACATGGGAATGCCATAATTTGGCTTGTTTCAGAACCCACTTCAATGTTTGACCAGCTTACACGTGATATGCTGGCAAAAATATTTCTGTATTTTCTACTCGCCAAAAATAGCTTTTTGTTTTACATGTCATATACATGTGTGCACGCCTTTGAAGCGCACTGGTTGGGGCTGAAAATAGCCCAAATGCAAATACATCCACCGAGAAGGATTAATCCGATGTTTCCATAATGATATTTTCTACTCACCAACAATACAGTTTTTATCTTTCTTTTTCTTGCGGTCAGCCTCTCTGTAAAGATTCACTGTGATGAACTCAACTGCGGGAAGGTTGCTGTAAAAAAGAAAATATAAATATTGTTAGTGTGAATACAGTCCATACTAGTCACTATATAGACAATAACTTACGAGTTACGAGGAATTACGGATTATCTGTTCTGAGTGAAATTAATGTTGTGTCATGAGCTTTAGCGAGTGAATGAAACATTTATTTCACTAGGGACAGATAATCCGTAATTCCGAGGTCACATTCGTAATGAACGGATATTTCTAGTAGGAAGTGGATGAACTACAAAGAAGCTACTTTAGAGCATGTTTATTTGTTAACAAGAACAAAATTGCTCAAAATAGTTCAATAAAAACCAGACACTGCCTGATGACGTCACCAGTCAGATGTCATACGGTAGCGAGAAAAGATAGAAAATATATTCACCTATATCTGTTTGCCCATATGGGTAATAAATATCAATAATAAACAACAAAAAGACAAACAGGACAAAACATGGACATACTATATAATACAAACATATATTTATGATCTGGGTTTAAATAATAATATGATGAGCACAAAATATGATGATAACTTACTTGAATTCAAAGTGTTCCCCCCAGAACAGCATGTCATTCTTAGTTTTACTTGAAGTCCTCGCATACAGAGTCTTGTCGAGGTGAATCTCACAAAAATATCTGAAAATAAACATAACTTTATAACACACACATTCAGTGGAAAAAACTGCAGTTAAAAACTGAAAAATCCATTTAGGGGGCCCAAATGACATGAGCCTAAGTGTCACAAACGTTCCCGAAAAATATTTTCAATGATAAAAACTGAAAAATCGCAAAATTTAGCAGGGCTTGGGAGACCGACCCCCTGTAACTGTAGATAAAATCTGTCTATACTGGCACACTGTCTAAATTGGCATATTTTGACGACCCCAAATGAATCTGGTTTAAACAGAGTCCACTGTATATAAGTTGTGTCAGATACTTTTCAATTTATTCAATAAAATGTTGCAAATATTATTTTTAAATAGCTAAACATTTGGATCCATAAAATATGTTATCAATATTATTTTTTAATTAATTTTAGTTCACAATTGTGATTGATATGCATAGTGTTAGAGCAGCATATCAGTGAGTAATGGAACGCAATGAAAAACAAGTAAAGTTTGCAGTGGCGGATCTAGGTGGGGGGCCCACCCCCCTAAATTTTGCGATTTTTCTATTTTTTTACATTGTAAATATTTTCGGGAACGTTTCGGTCCCCTAGGCTTGTCATTGAGGGCCCCTTAAATGGAATTTCTGGATCCGCCTCTGTATTGCATTTATGATTACATGTGTTATTATGGATAATAAAAAGGCGGTGAACTGTTTATCTGCGATGGTACTACGACACTTTAAATTACATAATTATGGTTGAACTTAGTTTTTTGTAAATAAAGTTTTTTTTATTGAGACCTATGCAAATAGTTACTTCTGGTTTAAATAATGTGTATTAGGCTAGCCTACTGTTCATATTGGTTATTGGGATTGGTTAAGAAATATAATCTATAGGCCTATATAAAGACCTTTCCCTACATTATACAATTAAAGTAATACATAATTATGTAGGCTATAGTCAACACGGACAGTAGAGTTAATTATACAAGGAACAATACAACAAATAATTATGACTATTACATTTGTAACCAATTTAAATGTAAAATTGTAAATATCTATGGTTACTGCTGCTCACTGGCGTATAACCAATAATTTAGAACTGAAATCAATCTCAGAGAAAAAAATTCCAGCCAAAAATTTGTTCATTATTATTTTGAGTTAAATAGTCAAAATGGAGTTAAAGTGGCAATGTCTGGGTTTTTTAAAATATTTAACCAATATTGATTAATATTGATTAATGTGGATAGTTGCGTGGAAAAGCGAATACACATCTTAGTTTAAATATAACTTTAAAAGTTTATATTTTACTGTCACCGCAGTATTGTCCTGTGCGTTTGATTCACTGTTATTAAATAGTATCAACCCAATAAACTGTATTTCAATTAAACCCTAAAATATTGGCCTGCCCTCATTATAACAATAGTTTCATATTTATAGATACCCGACTAATAAAATAGGTATGTGACGTATAGACACCACCCAGCGGTGCAGTCACTTCCTGGTATTCATTTAACAAATGTAACGGTCCGCTGGTGACAGGTGCTACGGCGTGCAATACCGACACTCACCTGTACGTCAAGCAACGCAACGTTTGATTGGTTGAAACATCAAGAGCTCGTCAACTAATAAATTACGTTAATTGGGGAAACAGGTGTTTGGCAACAAGTCTTAATTAAGTGACGAGCACCTGAAAACATTTCAACGCAGTCAATTAGTTCATGGTTACAATTAAATAGCCATACAGACGAACAATATAGACTTATTAAAATAATAGACACAGTAGATTTATCCAATCAGCAAGCGCAACACAGATTCCCCCACCGTCACGAGTGTCTGGTTAAGCCACAGGTGTGCTAGGCCAGAAATAAATGTCACACGTCGTCAAATCGCTGGACGATTTTGACTTGTTGTTAAATTAATATTTTGATCTGTCCTACTGTTTGGCTTTGTTTTAGAAGCTGTAATTCATCGTAGGTATATACTCGAGATATGTAACGAAGGGCCCCGCCCTATCCGTGTTTTCGTACGTACGCAACTTCCGACTACCCGACTTCAACGGTGAACGGCCATCTTCATGGCTAGAGAGAACTAGAGTGATTTGTATGATTAATTGAGTTTACCTGGTGATTGTTACCTGTTCCGGATTGGATAGAGAAATTGGTTTGGTGTGTCTGTTCACATAAACATTCAAGATGCCGATTTTTGGTAAAAAGAACAAAAGTAAAGAAAATTTAGCGGAAAATCAAGGAAAGGCTACCACTAATGATCATTCGGCACGCCCAAATGAAGCCCCCGAGACGAACGGGGGGTCCAAGGTTTCAAGAGGAGGTCAAGAGCACACTCCACCCCAACCACCGCGACCTAAATTGGTTTTCCACTGTCAGCAGGCCCATGGAAGTCCCACCGGCATTATATCGGGATTCACCAATGTCAAAGAACTATACCAAAAGATCGCCGATTGTTACGACTTGCCAGTTTCAGAGGTACGTATATCTCACCTGACGGCAACATGAAAGGAGGCCAGGTGTGTTCGTGATTAGCATGTACCTGTATTTATTTTTAGCAATACACTGTATTCTGTTACCTCTTAGTGAGTTACCTTTTGATGGCTATCAAGTTTTAGAATTAGAACACCAACTTATGGTAAAATACATTTCTATTAATTAAAAAAAATCTGTTGAATTTTTATACTGTAATTTAAAGGTAACTTTTTTTAAATAGGGTTATACAGCAACTAAAAGTAATGATATTAGTGGTATTTTCCATTGGTAAAGTTTCATATCACTGGATTGACATGAGGGAAGAAGTGGTAGAATTATAAATACTAAAATAGGGTAAATTATAAAGGTAAAATTTGAGATGTTTTGAGACAATGATGCACAAGGAAGTTCAATTAGGGTTACATAGATATGCATGCTTGTTGTGCTATGCGAGTATTTTGTTACAGTCAAACTGGTATTGTAAACTGATAGTAACCCTGCTCTGTAATTTGATTGGCTAATTACATTTTTTTTCTGGGATCAAATAGTAGTAGACAATCATACCCGGAAAGCTAATGACGTCATTAGAAAGCACTTTCTATACTTGATATCATTAGCAATTGAAACTGGCAAAGTTGACAATTCATGGGTTAGATTGTAGCCAAGTTATTTCCATAGAAAAATGATTCAGTTTACAATAGAGATAATGCCTTCGGTCAAAAATGACATTTGTGTGGTCCAATGGGCAATAACACATGCAAATTTAAAAAATATGTATGGTTATTTCCTAATTATCCATCAACCTATTTGTCAGTAATACAAGATGAGGTTTTTAAAATACAGGCCACATTAAATTTAGATAATTTAGAAAGAAGGGATACAGAACGTACCCATTGCCAAATGTGAGTGAAAATTCTGACGGTCAAGTCAAAAATATTTTCTATTTTTGTTTTGAAGTGAAGTTGTTATTACAATATTACACTCACTACAATAACACCTGAACCACACCCCTTTGTCTAACCTTATTATAACATAGGTTAACTTTTATTCCTCAACAGGAAACAAAATAATATAAAATGAACTTGTTTCATATACCATATTAAAATCTACTATGATAAGAACTAATTAGGACTGTAAAATTAATTTGGTACATAGACAAGGTTCTAGGTTAAATATAAAAAATAAATAAATATATTTGAGGTAATATTTATATAAAGAAGAAAACTATTTTTGGTATTTATTAATATGTTTTGCTATAATAAGGTTGGTCACATTATAAGTGCATTAGGTATTAGTTTATTTTGTCAAACAAAATAATTAATATTTAACTCAACTTAAAATAATATGGTGGGATGTATGTGACATTATATTTATTTAGTATAAATGACTACAAAGACTGAGTGTTGGTTTGACCTGTCAGTCAAAATATACTATACGGACTGAGTTGATGGTTTAAATGCATGAAAATGCTTGTTACAGGGTTACCAAATGTGACTAAAAGTTTGGTTGACTATATATATTGAAAATATCAGCTGTTGTTTACATTTCCCCTATGCAAACTCAAACAAATAAAACATTGAAGAACATAGTTTCGTAGTGCTAGAGGTATCTATTGAAACTTAAAAGGCAGGTTTTCCCATCATTGGGAAGAATGATTTAACCCAAATATCCACTCAGCTACGGGTTATTCAGTGCAACTATTTTTAACGTAAAATACTTAGGTACAGAGAATTCAGTATTTTTAGCCAATATTTGAGTGCCGCCTAGGACCGCCGCCTTTGAGGCGGTCGGTCATTGGATCGATCCTTCTCAGTGGACCCATCTGCAGTTTGGGCTATTTCCCATTCCAACCAGTTCATCAAAGGTTGTGGTATGTGCTGTCTTGTTTATATAAAAGATCCCTTGCTGCTTATTGAAAAGTAGCATAAAAAAATTTATGTGGTGGTAGCAGGTTTTTTCTAAAGAATGTGTCAAAATGACCATATGAATGATGTCCAATAGCTGCTGATAAAATAAAAATCAATGTGCTCTAGTGGCATTGTTAAATAAAACAAACTTTACTTTGTCCACTTTGGTGAACCATAGAAAACACTGATGTGTTGTATGTAAAATGTTAATTAATGATTAGGAATTGTGGCATCTATAGAAGAGAGTCTCACTACACAGATCTTGATTATTGATTTGTTTTCAGATATCCTGACATCATGCTGTTAACACATGCACACAGTGAATAACACATGTACACAATAATAATAACTTGTTTTCATATGGCAGCCACACAGTGAATAACACATACACAATAATAATAACTTGTTTT
>JAUTWP010162686.1:0-11073 GCA_033042655.1 Cyathermia naticoides
CTTTGATGAACCAGTTGTGGACCACTGGTTGGAACGGAAAATAGCCCAAACTGCAGCTGGGTCCACTGAGAAGGGTCGACCCGACGACCGACCGCTTCAAAGGCGAGCAGGCTATCGACTGGGCTACATTCCGCTCCCTACTATGCCATCGCTATTATATTTTGTTCACACATTTTTGTCGATTTTCATTTGAGTGTCTTGGCGAATCTATTCCAACACGTTTAACGGCTTCATTTAATGACGGTAACGCAAGGAATTTGATATATTTATTATGTTCTGCAGACATATTGAATTTAATTTAAATTACTTCAATTTTGATTGTTAGCAGGCCTGTTTTCATTGATTTGTTGTGTCCGCTGTAGGAAATCGAAAGTACGTGCAGAGCATTTTTAAGATGCATGGCCTACAGCCTGTTGGACTATTACATGTTTCCTGTCCTACTTGGAAAGTGTAAATTGATTTAAACCTTATTATCTTTACCACGAGACACCTAATAACCGCGAGGAGAGAGGGATGTTGCTCAGCTGGTAGTGCGCCCACATTTGAAGCGGTCGGTCGTCGTATGGATCCTTTTCAGTGAAACTATCTGCAGTTTGGGCTACTTTCCGTTCCGAACAGTGCTCCACAACTGGTTCTTCAAAGGCCGTGGTATGTGCTGTCTTGTCTGTGGGAAGGTGCATATAAAAACCTTGTCGCGTCAGCGGGTTTCAAAATGGCGTTGTTAAATAAAACAAACTTTACTTTTATTACATCAGATAATTATGTGTTCTGTC
This sequence comes from Cyathermia naticoides, assembly GCA_033042655.1. Classification (NCBI taxonomy): domain Eukaryota; kingdom Metazoa; phylum Mollusca; class Gastropoda; order Neomphalida; family Neomphalidae; genus Cyathermia; species Cyathermia naticoides. The sequence goes on from JAUTWP010162686.1 coordinate 774, forward strand.
CTATTTCGAAAGTGTAAATTGATTTAAACCTTATTTATTTACCACAAGACACCCAATAGCCACTGATAGACACTACGTTTGTTAATGTGTAATTTTAAAACAAACATTCATTTCCTTATTGTTATTCAGTTGATAGCTTCCTTATTGATATCATGATACCCGTTATTCCGTCAGTAGGGATATATAGGGGTTCAAGCGGTCCGGACCTCCTTTTTTAACACCTGCCATAAACTGTAATTGCTATGTTCATCCTAGATCAAGTCTTATTCACTCAGAAAATAAGTCAAAATTACATTTCCAAGCAATAGCATTCAAAACTAGTCTGCATGAGGTCTCCAGATCCCTTCTGGCTTCACGTAGTAAAGTAAATTTGTGTTATTTATCGGACCCAGCTGCTGTTTGGGCTATTTTCTATTGCAACCAGGGGTTCACAACTGGTTTATCAAAGGCCGTGGTATGTCTATGGAAAAGTATATATATATACAATTCCTTGCTGCTTATCGAAAAGAGTAGTCTATGAGGCGGCAGCGGGTTTCCTTCTAAAATGTGTCAAAATTACCATATGAATGACGTCCAACAACCGATAATAAGATAAAAAATCAATGTGTTCCAGTGTCGTCGTTAAACAAAACAAATTTTCAATTTTTTTCCTTTCAGAAATCCTGCACCCGCGGCTGTTCCGTTATGATTGTGAACCAACATAGTTTCCCAATGATTGGTTTGTATTATCCCCGTCTGCACGTACTGTAGCCTTGCCTTACCGTACTATGAGTGGTCCACAAATACGTCATCGACAGAAAACGAAGTAGTGTATCCACACCATTACTCGTTAACATAGCAATTTGTTCAGAGATTTCTCTTGTAGCGTGGCTCTAATCCTTGTGACACCCACTTGGTTAGGACGAATCCATTAACGCCATTCTTAAATGCATACAACCTTATTTCTGAAAAAAAAACGTTCTTCAGTACAGGACGGCAAGTACACTACATGCCTAAACACACATGCTAAAAATGTCAATAAAATTAAGACAAGCAAACGGTAAATACTTTGCTTGAGTGTCAACATTCCAAAGGGTATTTTAGAGATGACTTCAATAATTTAGCCCTTTTACTATTTTGTTTTCAGAAATAAAGCTGTATGCATTTATGAATGATGTTAATGCATTCGTTCTAACCAATAAATCTGTGTTGGCTACATCGGTTATTCACTTACCGATCAGGAAATGTGCGTGCTCAAACTACCACGTAAGTATGATGATCGAGAAAAAAAACCTCGTGATCAGTTTTTGAAAAGTTTGCTTCAGCAAATGTTTATTTTTATATTATGAAACACTTTGGTTTATTTTTACTTTGAACATGTAATTGTCAGAAAGTTCATGATTTTATATACACTTTCCATAATTATAATTCTTGAAAGGAATTAAAACAACCGAAAAAAAAGTGTTTATCAACTTTAATAGCTGTTAATAAAACAGTGTGTTGAGGTATTGTTAAACAAACATTTATTTGTGTATAGCTACGACTCGTTCATGTTGGTAATTTCACAATTAAACACCCTAGTTTCAATATTGCGAGTTCCTAGTACTGTTCTGCCAACTCTCAGGTCAAGGTCATTATTCTTCTAAATACAGATTCCTGACATTCTGTCTTATACTGATCGAATCAAAATGTCAGAGAGTTTTCTACACTCTATTTACTCTTAATTTTACAAAAGTAGCTGCTACTTGCTTACAGTGGTTTGTTTTATTTAAAGACGCCACTGGAGCATATTAATTTGTATCATCGACTATTGAACGTCGTTTATATGGTCATTATGACACATTTCAAAGAATTTAGGGTTTTTTAAATATTAAAAAAATTTGTTAATACTAAAATACATTGGACTCTGTCTAAACCAACATTTGTCTAATCCTGACTTCTGTGTAAACCAGCATGATTTTAAAGTCCCACCAAGTTCCATAACACTTTCTAAACCAGCATATCTTGTTGGTTCCAAGTGAGTCTGGTTTAGATGGAATACAGTGTATAACATGTACAAACTTTAAATATATATTTTATAAAACAAAATCTTGCCGCAAATTTGATATACGTTTTCATAACATAATAACAAAATATTTTATCACAAAACTAAATCAATAAAATTCCCATCAATTAAAACAGCATTCACTGAAATGTTCTAAAATCATTATACACTTGACATAGTAAAAATAAAGGCTCTTTATTTTCTATAGACAATTTTCAATAAAAATAATTCTTTTTTAAAAATGTATTCCCGTTTCGATTCGTGATGACGCGTGCAACACATTGTCTCCTTCAAATATTTTAATAGTAGGCTATGACGTAGAAGGTACAATAAAAATAAAAATGGTTTTAACTATTCCTGGAATGTTTAGGTACGAACTCATAGAGGAATACAAAACGACCCAATAACAATGGACAAGCGTAAAAGTTTATCGACTCCTTGCTCTTAAAATAAACAGGTTTTTTCAGTCAGTCATGTACTTGATCAAAGCTAACACTTTTAGCCAGCTCTTCTGCAGTTTAGATCGCACCATATGACCCGCCAGATCTAATAAAGCCAATTCTGTTAGCCTCATCAAGGACGGAGTTGTAAATTGGTCGCATTCAGCTGTCACATCTAACGGACACCAAATTCAAATGGTTTGTACTCTGTGTCGCCTGTTCCATGAATACAGGATTGAGCCACGATTTAATGAAATAAAATCAAAGCTGCAATGCCTAGCATTTTTGATGGCTTTAACCATTTAAAATAGATGTTCCACGTTTGTTTTAAAGCTACAATATCTGGAATAGTTTGACAGTCCGTGTCTTCAAATAGCATGCTTATTTTTTAAATTATTACTATTATTTCATTAGCTATGTCTCTTAATAAAAACGGTTACATAAAATGTTTGCATTTTTATGAAATCTGGGGGTTGGGAAAAAGCATATATGTTTGCCTCTTTTTGAAAATATCTGAGGTAGCATCCACCCTAGTCAACTGTGGGACACCTTGCCCTAATAACTATATATTAGGGATGCCTGCATGTAACACAAAATTATTTAGAAAATTGTGTTTTTGGATTTTGTCTCTCTATTACACATCTCTATTACACAGCTAAAAACAAAGGCAGAACACATAAAAAAGCTACACTATTTTAATACATTTAGAATAGATGTTCCAAGTTTGTTGTAAAGTTGTGATATTTAGAATATTATAAAGTTATTTAACCATTTAGAATAGATATTCCAAGTTTGTTTTATAGCTACACTATCTGAAATATTACAATATTTAACCATTTAAAATAGATTGTCCATGTTTGTTGTAAAGTACCGATATTTGGAATAATTATTATAAACTTTAAGCATTTAGAATAGAATATACTCTATAAAATAGATGTTCCAGATCTGTTTTAAAGCTGCGATATCTGGAATACTTTTAATATCATTTTAATAATTTAGAATATATATTCCTCGTCTGTTGTAAAGCTGCGATATTTGGAATGATTATTATAAAATGAATTAACCATTTAGAATAGAGGTTCCATGTTTGTTTTAAAGCTACACGATCTGAAATATTTTAATATATAGAATAAAAATTATGGTCCAGGTTTGTTTTGCAGCAACAAACTAGTTTTAATATTTAAACATTTAGAACATATGTTCCAGGTTGGTTTTAAAGCTGCGATATCTGAAATCTGTTTCTAAGTATTTAAACATTTATAATATATGTTCCAGATTTATTTCGTGGCCATGACCCACACTTCTTTTGTTTAATGTGGCAATAATTTGAATATTTAAAATATTAAACCGGTTAAATCATAAAATTAATAACGAGAGAAAGCAACATTGAATAGTTGTAGTTCGTACAAGATCTGATAAAAATAACTTCTTGTTTTATCTTATTTTAAGCATGGCATGTTAAATTTGCACACTATTTTATAATTTATATACTAACAACAACAACGATATAAACAATACTAATAATACTAATAATAATATAGTAATAATAATAATGTATGATTCTTCTTCTTGTACACCTGTCCATCCACGTAAAAACATTTTATTTATTATTAACTGACCGTTTGCCACCAAACGCCAGTTAAATGAGCATACCAACAAATAATAAACACAAAAATGAACATGCTGTTGTAATGCATGAGAAGATGAGAATATGTATTGTACGGTTCTAATAACGTTTTCCTCCCAGAGGATACATCTCATAATTATACAAACACCTGACCATCCAGGTAAAATATTCTGGCATTGACAGGACGCATGCGAACACCTGTCTTCAATGGCATGAGTGGAACAGTCGGACGGCTTGGAGGTCTTGATATAGAAATTCAGTTGTGGCGTGTGTTGTCTGTTTGTAAAGAGTGTTTTATTGAACGACGCCACTAGAGCACATTGTTTTTTTTATCTTATCATCGGCTATGGTAATTTTGAGACATTTCTTTAGAGGAAACCCGTTGCCCCCACATATGCTACTATTTTCGATAAAAAGCAAGGGATCTTTTATATGCACTTTCCCATATACAGGACATCACATATCACAGCCTTTGATGAGCCAATTGTGGGCCACTGGTTGGAACGGAACATATTCCAATCTGCAGCTGGTTACACTGAGAAGGCATGTCTGTTCAATTATGTATATTTATATATACGATCCTTGTTACCAGAGCGGGATGTAGCTCAGTCGGTAACGTGCCTGTCTCTGAAGCGGTTGGTGGTTGGATCGATCCTTCTCCGTGAAACATTGTCAGAATGATAATATATTTGATATCCAATAGCCGATGGTTAAAAACAGTCAATGTGCTCTCGTTGCGTCGTTTAACAAAACAAACGTGTCCATACTTTATGCAGGTCATGCGCCAATACATCATCATGACATTCTTTCTGCTTGAATTATGAACTTAATATTAACTGTAGTCTCAAAGATGTCAAGTGATTTATAAGGAAGAAAATAAGAGACCGAACTGAAGTCTTAATTATTTATGACACACCTTCAGAAATACTATACTTTGCTATTCTATGATATGTTATGCTATGATATGCTATGATATACTATGTTATACTATGCTATGCTATGCTATGCTATGCTATGCTATGCTATGATATGTTATGATATGCTATGTTATGATATGCTATGCCATATTATGCTATACTATACTATGCTATGCTATGGTATACTATGCTACGATATGTATTGCTATGTTATGTTATGCTATGCTATGCTATGCTACTATACTTGTTTTTTGTTTCTGATTAAAACTTCTTTAAACATCAATGCCTAAACATAATTTCTGTAGCCATTTTAAAATGGAGATCGATTTTTATTATACATTTGATCGTAACGTGACTCCTATTCAAGACCAGCAATATTTTGCAGCATTATTTAATCCTATAATGCCCAGGACAAATATAGCATGAATTATTTTAGGTTATATGAGAAACATAGCATCTTCTTCAACACTTTTTAGATTATTTGAAATATAATTATATTTAAAAAAAATAGGTGTACTCATATGAGTACAAAATAATTATTTCTGAATAAAAGTAAATTAATGCAACCGTAGAAATGACATGGAATCCATTGAACACATTATGCAATTTCTTAAAGAAATCTTGATTTCTCTGACCCGATATAACCATTGTAATGTAAATCAGGATTATGGACGTCTTTGGTGATTACTATTACACATTGCTTAGAGTTTCTTCATTAAAATATCCATTTATGCAAATATGTCATGTTTATGATCGTTTATGTTTTCCCTGCAGCTGAAAATAGATCATGTTTTAACTTAGAATCATGCGACAAAACCAATTATTCTTTTTAGATTATCAATTGATTTACACGGGCGAGAGAGCTCGTAACATATAACATGTTGTCGATAGAAATTATTTTATTACAAACATCGCTGTAATATGACATTACCCACATACATACCGTTTGAGAGATTCATGCATATTATTTTCAGATTTGAGAATACAAAATCAATCCTTAATATCGGTGGGAGTACTTTTTGTATCGGTTATACCTGCTTTAAGATACATTTCTTAAATTGCCAATACTGAGACGTACATAACTGCATTACCGTATGTGCTTATTGATGAACCACATACAAGTATTAGTTATAAACTAAATCACACACCTACTTATACATACAAAAACACATATACTACACATGCACCTACATATACACACATACTACACACATACACGCACACATACACACCACATACACACTCTCACCACACATATACACACATGCACACACATACACACACACAACACACACATACCGTATACCAAAACACACACACATACACGCATGCACACACACACACCACACACATACACAACACACACATACACACACTATAAATTATACGTTAAATACAGTCATGTTTTCACTCTTCTACTAACATTAATATATCTCCTGGATAGACGGCTCAGGAAGCTGAACTACGTGCCCATGGCAGCGTGCTTGAACCTTAATTGGATGTAAGCATGACAATAAATATAACTAACTAAACACTTGACGTAAATTAATTTTCATTTTCATATACTATAATTATAGTATGCATCTACATAGTTTGAAAAGTTGTCTGAAATAAGCACTTAGAGCTAGCTTAGCACGTCATGTTGTAGACAATATACTCCACGATTTCTATTCATGTTTTTAAACAATAGTTATATCATTCATGAAGGGGATTTGTCAAACAGGATTGGGTCCATTTCGTCCAGACTTTTCATATAACGACCGATGAAGAACAAATTACCTTTCAGAAACATCCAGATTTGTCGTAACTCGCCAAGGCATGTCTTATTTATTTGCTTAAATGTTGGAGAAATTGTGAAAATAATATCACGCGAATCCACATACAAGCAAAACGATCGATGGAAATTCGCTCAGCGTTAAAGTAAATCTCTTGAAATTCAATTTATTTATTATAAAGTGCAGAGTGCAAGATGTAAATAAATATTGGAATAAATGGGAATGAATGGGCGAAAGGTTGAATAGAAAACTTGATGGAAGAAAGTAAATTACTTCTATCGAAACATCTCAAGGCTCTCCCAGTCGAAGAATGGTGTGAGAGAACTAGTGCGCAAACTAGTAGATTGTTTTTGTATTTCCCCCGAGTTTTGTCGGATTATGCCGAATTATGTCGAGTTGTGTCGAATTATACCAAATTATGTCGAGTTATGCCGAATGGAACATAAAGTGAATTTAATCGTTTTCAACTTGGACAGTCTGTGAATTTTTAACTTGATTGTTTTCTTTATATTATTTATGGCAGATTTCTTGTGGACGCTTAAAGCTGATTTCAGTCACAACTATTTAAAAATGGCTTGCAAAATGTTTGAACACTGAACAATGGATCGGGATTGAGCGGTTAACGTAACATTGAGCAACATGTTTACCAGTTTATACACATCTATATAGATATGGTTGCAGAAAAAAAACTACGATCCGTATTTTAGAGGTTGTTAATAGCGTTTCAACTAATCACTATAATTATTACTATGAAACCTCGTGCATGTCAAAACAAAGATGTTAAAATAACCTGGAATGTTCAAATACCTAAATAACCTGGAATTTTCAAATACCTATGTCGGATAACTAAAAAGAAGTAAAACAAAATGCAATGACAGAAACTGGTTCTCTTGTGAAACTGATGATATACACCTGCAATGCTATGGACGGCACCTGCTGATCGGGTGTTAACAGAATATTCCTATAGGCGGCCTGGTTCTTTACGTGGTGTTAATATTTTGTTCAGTTCTGAATAGGTTGGGAGCTTGATGTTTGGGGAGATGTGGCAACTGTAAGTTTACATTTTAGAATGGTGTAACTGAGTGGGCAGGAGCACTAAGTATCAATGCGTCTGTTATAACAGCCTGACTTTGATGGACTTGATGGATGAAATCCGCTGTCGCCATATATGCTACTCTTTTCGATAAGCAGCAAGGTATACTTTGTATGCACTTTCCCACAGACAGCACAACACATATCACGGCCGTGGATGAACCAGTTGTGGAATACTGGTTGGAACGGAAGATATCCCAAATTGCAGATGGATTCGTTGTGATGAGACAATATAAACAAACGTTTATTTTCGTTAACGACGTCACTAGAGCACATTGACAGTTTTTTAATCATCCGCTATTGAACCTCAATCTATATGGTCATTCTGACATATTTATGAGACAATGTGCAGGTATGTTCTTAGTAATATGAGCCAAATGTTCCGTGCAAATACAATATAAAAATAATAATAATAACCATTCCATACCTTGTTTCAAATGATGACCAGACTATGAATATGCTTAGTTAAATAGTGACCAATTTCTATGGACAGTGGTTAATTTCGTGAGCGTGAGCTCCCATAGGTTTGGAAGTCAGAAAGGTGATGCTACAAGGACAAGCGACGGTCTAGTAAATCGACAATAAACAGATTCAATGAATATTATTAGCGCGGTTCCATCAAATTATATAGGAGATCAACAACGCCCATATTGGTCACAACTTCCGGCATCAGGAAATAGTTCTACCAAGGACAAACGTTCAAATCTAGTTTTGAAATGATTGCAAAAATAGCAATTGTAGAGATGATTTGAGACTTAATTTGCAATACCCAAAAATATTCATAAAATTGATAATTAAAACAAAATAGTTTTCAAGACCTTTAATACAGCCTTTTAAGAAAAAACATTCCACTAGCCCCCGGTTAACTTAATAATCTGTCCACGTACTCGCATAACACACCATAGTCCTCAAATCAATAGTTTTCATCAAAATGACGAAAACCCGAGTGAAGCGGGATGTAGCTCAGTCGGTAGCTTACAACGTCTTTAAAGCGGTCGATCGTCTGCAGTTTGGGCTATTTTCCGTTCCAAACAATGCTCCACAACTCGTTAAACAAAAACAACTTTATTATAAAGCCTGAGTATCTGGTCAAACTAAAGTATTGTATCAGCCTTCATTTTAGTCATTGGTGCGTCATGTGGTAAAACAGTAAAGTTTGTTTTGTTTAACGACGCCGCTGGGACACATTGATTTTCATCTTATCGGTTATTGGACGTCATACATACGGTAATTTTGACACAATTTTAGAGGAAACCCTCTGCCACATATGCTACTCTTTTTGAGAAGCAGCAAGGAATTTTTCATATGCTCTTTCCCACAGACAGGATAGCACATACCACCACCTTTGATAAACCAGTTGTGAAGCACTGGTTGGAAGGGAAAATAGACCAAACTCCAGATGTGTCCATTGAGAAGGATCGATCCGAAGACAGACCGCTTCAAAGGCGGGCACGCTACCGACTTAGCTACATCCGGCTCACCGCGTCATTTGGTGATATGGTCTGCTGACAAGTTTTGGCAATCTGGATCTTACATGCTGTTTTCGCAGCTTATCGGCTTTTCAATGATGATTGAAATGATGACAGCACCAGATCCAATCCACTGTTCCAAGGGCTTTGTTCTATCATATGTTCCAGACTATTTCTGACAATCTGGCCTTTACATCGTATCTCGACTAATGTAAGAGGACACCGTCTCGACACGATACGAACACCAGTTTGTGTTGACACTGATCTAATAACGCACTGTTATTATCCATATACATAGTTCGAAATATACAGGGATATAACGCCGAACTACTTCTTCAATCAAAATGCCAACAAATACAATTACGGTACCGATTGTCGTATGGAAACGTTCAACAACACGTCAATAATAAAATAAAATATGTTGAAAACATCAGTTGAAGCAACGTTGTGAAATAAGGAAGACTGTATAAAAAACACCAACACGTCAAATTGTCATTATTTACTATGAGTTTTTGTATGTTTTATGGAGAAAACATTTATAGCGGAACATTCCATGTCAACAACGGTTTATTAAAGCCCAGTCTCCGCCTTTAAAAAAAGACGAATCCTGAATAGGCGTGTTATTTCAGATTCTTCAAATTACTTATTTTTCGTACGATCCTCACGTTTGTATAATAATCTCTATACACTCAACGGTTTCGCAGAAATAAGTTCACAGTTCAGGTTTATATGACATTCAGTAAAGTCAACATATTTTGGTGTACTGGAAGATCACATTTAGGGAATTAACCATGCAAAGTATGAAATCTGTAGCTTCAACACTTTGAGAATTATTTACCAGATAACCTCTGTCTATCAAAGGAAATTATTTTGCACTTATTGACCTTTGACCTCCAATTTCCGGTAACTGAACCACTTGCCAGCTCCACATCATCCCTAATGTTGACCGGGAGCCAA
>JAUTWP010162697.1:0-11070 GCA_033042655.1 Cyathermia naticoides
TGCTGCTAACACACCTGGGCTTCATAATAACCGAATCAGTGGGCAAACTGTTCGTAATTCAAGAGGTGGTCATACCAGTTATTAAGTGTTCGTTTTTGTTTTTCACCCCTGCCACACTTGGTCAAAATTTTCCCAGTTTCTTTTAACCTCTGGCTATGATTTTTGCACCAAACGATGCATCATGGAACACTCTTTAAATGCATATATAAAAATTATTTCCCCAATTTTTTTTCATAAAGTTATGTTCAAGCAAAGTTAGCGGAAGTTTCTTTTTTTGTTCAGTATATATATCAAAGATTGTGGTATATAAAAGTTCACTTGTTGGTTATCAAAATATTGGCATTGCTAGCAGGTTTCTTCTATCAACCATGAGTCATGTTTGACGCCTAATAGCTGTTAGAAGGTTGGGAAACAAATATTTATTTCCTATTTAAATCAATAATTACATTTATTCATCTTATATTTTTTATGTGAATATTGAATTTTTTAACAACTGATATTTATTGGGCCGCTGTGTTTTATATAGCTGAGCCTAAATAGCAGTTCTAACCTACTTGTAATTGGCAGGATTATTATTCTTCAATTTATTTTGCTACATGATTAATATAATAATTATGTGATTTTTTTATTTTTCAGGAATGACAGTTCCTTCAATTTCTTCCTGTTTTTCTTTGTGTTTTTTTTCCAATTCTGTGTGTATATTATCCAGTGTCTCGGCATCGGTGGATTCACAGTGTAAGTAATGGCTTTCATTATTATTTATGAAAAACAATTTGTGATATATGTTTTACACTGCTGTATTGATTTGTACAAAACTTAGGTTAAATGGGTACTACGTTTACAGGGCTCGAACAAGAATTTGTAACGTATAGCAATTTTGAAAATGTTTGGCCGTGGGTTAAAAACTAAATGATGACAATTTTGATTCAATCTACGGCAATTTGTTAAGACTTAACTTTTGCAACAAATAAATAATATAACAGAAGTTATTTTGCCATTGGCCAAAAAATGCCACCATTGAAGCACCTCATCTAGGCTAGTACAATTTATACAAAACCAGTGACAATTGCCGCTGGTGTCCCCTTGTGGTTCGAGGTCTGTGTTTATTACCTTTGTTCAGACCTTATGATTGACTTAGAATCATATGAGTCACTCGTATTTGAGACTGTCAAATAGCAAGACATACTTCTATTTGCATTGCAGTCAGGTGCCTTCATATCATGTAACAGGAGTGGTTGTATTGATGTTTCAAATGAGACAAATAAGTTAGCTGCTCATATAAAAGTTTTTTTTTTAATGTATATAAACCTGCAACTTTTCACCAAAATAACACCGAATTGGTGAAAGTTATTTTTACTATGTACACAGGTCGAAATTTTAATGTTTTTGCCACTATCCCAAATCAATAAGTACATTTCAGAAAGTACTATTCGGTCTTGAGAATGTACTATCCCATTAACTGTACCGGGACTTCAGAACAAACAAACATGTTCACATGTACAGATCAAATGTCCAGTGGTTTTGTTGAGCCAGAATATTGTTGTGGTTAAAAGCGAAGACTGAACAGTCAGATGTGAATTTTGTTGTCACATTTTATATTGCAACTATTCATGATGGAATATTATTTTTACTATTCTGTTGGGAAAATGACTAATTACGGAATAGCTTAAAGCTTAATAGTGTATATTTTGACCCCTGTGCGTATCAGTTTTGAGTAAAGTGTTCCGTGTTCTAATGTGGTTATAAAGAATTTGTGCTTTTTAATCAGCGTGGAAGAATACTGAACAGATCTGTGATTTGTTTCTACATTTCAGTGGAATAATAGCTGGTCTCTCCACCGTCAAACTGAACGTGGCCGCAGGATTAATTATGATATTTATTGGCATCTTCTTTGGATTACTAGCCATTATTAGCTTTGCCTCTCTCGTGAAGGTATTGTTATGTAGGAGGTCTTCTGCTGTGAAATCCTAATTGGTGTTGTGGCATGTACTGTCTTGTATTTTCATGTGTCAAATACAAAAATGAAGGGATTGAAAACTGTGTTAAACATGACAAAAAGTCTTACAGTTACAAGTAATTGAGAGCTGGATTGAGGACCCAGCTGCAGTTTGGGCTGTTTTCCGTTCCAACCAGTGGTCTACAACTTGTTTATCAAAGGGCTGTGGGAAAGTGTATATAAAAGATCCTTGCTGATTATCGAAAAGAGTAGCCTATATCAGTATGTGGCGGCAGCAGGTTTTCTCTGAAGAAATGTATCAAAATGACTATATGTCTGATATTCAATATCCAATGATAAGATAAAAATCAATGTGTTCCAGTGTCGTTGAATAAAACAAACTTTACTTTACTTTTACAAGTAATTGAATGAAAATACAGGAAATGAATGTTTTAACAGTACATTGTTTGATAACAGCTAGTACAGATACAATTTTACATGACAGACATTTAGCCAATGTTTTTTATTAACATCCCATTGACAGGACAGTATGTAACATAGTCCTTGATAAATGTTGTTTATCATTGGTTGAGATTATCTATAGATGCAGTTTTAAGATACTGACAGGTAAAAATTTATATATTTTTTTGATCCCTTTCATAGTTGTATGACAATTATATATATGCACGTTTAATCACTTTATTTTCCTTTTGCTATTTTGTAGTGCCATGCTATTTCAGCAGTAACTTTCTTTGCCATTTTCTATAATTTGAAAAACAGTATACTATATTTTCTAGTTATTGATTTACTAGTATGAAAAAAAATGAAAAAAGTTTGACATAGCACTAGCAGTACTAAACTTCAGAATTACACTTAGTTCTTACTAAATCATGCCATAATATCTGCATGAGTTTGAATTGTCCAAATTTTATTTATTATTGTTTAATACCAGTTTAACACAGAGCATTAGTATCGATGTGATGGCTTAAATGGTTTATTAAAGAAATACATGTTTTTAAAATATTTGAATAATGGCAGTAAAGTTGAATGCTGTAATGTTATTGTTATGCTTGAAAGTAATCTAGCAAAAATGAATGGTCCATCAGTGTTTGGGGCTTCTTTATATATATTTATTTTAGTTTAGTTTTTTACTTTAAAATAATTGTGACAAGCTATGCAGAAGTTGCTAAAAGTAATGTTCCACAATAACACATTTTTATAATGCAAATGTGGTGTATTTTTGTCTCCACAAATATAAACATTAATTAATCTTCCAAAAGTGTTTTATCATCATTCCAATAAAATGTTATAAAGTGTGTTACATATTTTTTTCTTTAAGATACTCGTTTCTTGAGTAAATGGAGTGTAAAATTTTCTAATGTCATATGCACAGCAATATTTGTCAAAATTTTAAGCCCATTTTTTCAAGGTTTCACAAATATGTGACTTAAAATGTCCATAATTTATGTAATAAAAATATTTTTGAAAGCTAAAATTACGACTTTCTAAAAAAATAAATATAAATCTATTTCTTAAATTATCACCAAGTGCCTAGGCTTACTTTTGCAGAGCTGGATCACAGTTGAGGGGATAACAAATTGATAAAGCAAAGTGGTTTTATTTTATTTTTTTGTTGAGGGGTGGGGGATAATATGTAAAATAAAAAAATCATGAAACTGAAGTACCTCAGGGCTGTTAGACCACAAATTACTTGCTAGATTAACCTATCCCCACATTTACGTTTTTGTAGCCCACGTTTTGTTTGTTATAGAGGCTGGATGAATGGGATAAACGTTTCTACGCACTCTAGTGTAGGAGCAGGAGCTGTCATGCTTTTTGTTGGATTATTTCTCACTTTAGAGGCTGTGGTAACCATGATTATGTTAATTAAGGTAATTAAAAACCCACGTTTAGTTTGAGATGAATGAACAGAACCTAAGATGATAAAAAAATATCAAAAAAGGATTCTAATAGTAATACGTAAAGTTATTTTTCATTGAATCGTTTTCATAGTAAATCAATAAATTTATATAGGATGTCAGGTTACTATGTTTTGTTATCTTGTTTATTTGGTGAGATTTAGATAACAGAGTAACAGGCAAGCTTTAGCGTGCAGTTAATTTGCCAGTGGCCATATTCAGAGATGATGTCAGACCCTCGTCTAAAATGAACATCAATAGAAAGTGACTTGATTTTATATTTAAATGTTTAATTTAAAATGTTGGCTCATTCTGAATGGGGGCAGAGGGGAGCAAATTGAAAAATAAAACGTATTCTCATGTTACAGTAAGTGTACAAATTTTATTTATGCAGTTCAATGTCCAGGGATTTACCTGCTGTTTCAAATATGGGGGTCTCCGGGACTCTCATTTTTCTTTTCTGGCTTTTCTGGGGGTCCAAACCTGAAAACAAAGGGTCTCAAAGCCACCTAACGACAGAGAGCTGCAGATCATTTCCCAGTGCATACCGGCACATTAGTGGGACTCCCGTAGTCACGAGTATTTTTTTTAACTACACTGTCTGGAAACTTCTGGATTCCGGGTGCAATTTGTTTTTAAAATTTTGATTAGCAATTTTCCTACCGGATGAAACATTCAATAGCAACTACTGAATTTTGATTAGCACTTTTATAAAAATAAGTAAAATTTAATAAAATTGGAACTGGAAAAATTATTAACGTGCTTACCTCACTAAAAAGTGTTCAAGCACGCCCCTCCTGGGCACGGTGTCTGACCTAGGCCAGACACCCTACCCAGGACGGGAGATGTTAATAAAACAGATTTGTTTCATTAAAAATGCTTGTTTTTATTGAATGTATAGCCATACAATTATATTCTGGGTTACAAATCAACCTAAAAATAGGATGTTTTTGATAGATGAAAGAAGTATGCTTCTACCCTACTATTTTAGATAATAATAAAAATGTAATTAATAATAAAGATTATTATACACTTTCTATTATCGCACGAACACCCACCCACACAATAATAAAAAATGGAATTACTGATCTTGGCACTTTAATTTAAATGCAGATTTTAAGGCAAGGTTGATAATTAACAGCTTATTAAAAAATACCTTTCTATTTACATGGATCAAGTGACTTCAGTAAAAGGAAATAATCATATGTAATATTGTTACTTTGCTTTGTTCATTATGATGCAAAATATACTGCTTTTATCCTTATAATTTGTACTACGAAAATTAAGAAAACCTGAGGTATTTCCATTACTAACCTAATTTCGTATATATATTTTTTTTCTTAGAAAATTAATCGAGATACCTTGCTAAGTAAAATGTTTTAAATAGCTGTTATTATTGGGGGAAAGTGATATGTATTAATTAAAATGGATTGTTCTAAGTCATTTGAAAACAGAAATATTTGTGACACCGATAGGTCTACTCACCTGTACGCTGATATTTTTGCGGGTTATGCCACATGTTTAAGACTTAGTAGATGTGTACCAGACACCATAAATTTTATACACATGACCCAAACATTTCTAGCACAAAGACGGCGAGTCACTAGCCTAACTTTTGTTGGGCCTGCAATCCTCGTAACATTCCGCTACGCATACATTTCATAGAAATGTACGAGGTTTTTTTAATCTTGGGGCTGTTGACGATCTTTTTCCGGAAATTACCAACACCGTGCTCGCAGAAATTAAAACTTTTTTTTATATGGGAAAACTTGAAACCCATTTAAATACGCAGTTTATAGGTACATGTATATAAAAAAAATAGTGTCCAACTGTTACAAAGAATGATCAGTCTTTGATAGTGGATCGAGTTACTAACAACAAAAATTTGTGTCTCTATTTTTACGGGTCCAGTTAGGTTTTAGTGCGTTAAATATGTAAGTTTTGTGCGTCCGGTAAATCCCTGGTTCATCATTTACTGTTGGAATTGGATGTTTGAAAAACTACGAATTAACTCAATGACATGTGCAGAATGCATTTCCTAGTGACCTGATAAACCTAGTTGCTAGCCTGATAACATTGGTATTGCTATGTGTTATCAGGCTTCGGATTATCAGATAGGTGTTATCGGGCTACAGGCAGTTTGATTGCATGATAAAATAAGGATTCTTGAATTTTCTAAAATCCACTTGGCACTGTGTCAATGGTTTTCAAAATGTTACTGGTCCAGATTAAAAATTCACTGGCACATAATGGAGTACCGGTATTTCATAAAATAATTTTCCAACATTGCCACCAAATATAAAATGAATTTTTCTTATTTTCAATGGATTGTGTTTTTCCATCTACGTATTCTATTCCCATCAAAGTGTATCAGAATTACCATTTGTTTGATGTCCAATAGCCAATGGTTAAATGATCAATGTGCTCTCCTGGTGTTGTTAAATAAAACAAATTTATATTTTATTGTTGGCTGATATTAATTTGTTTAAATATATATTATAAACAATTTGAATTTATTTTGTCGTTAGACACAAACCCCCACATTACTCACCGTTTAATTAAATATTGCAATCGTACATGTTGTTGCTGACACTTATTGGTAAGCCAAAACAATTATTTTATGCCCCGAGTGTAAAAACTGCTGGACGTTGGCATCGCCCCAGCCTATTCTAGCATCCCGGTAAGACCTGTTTAGCATATCTGGAGAGCTCCATACAAATCCACAATCAATAGATAAATCAGCTTACGTAAAATGTCAATTCTCAAACACCTAACTTAATTAAAACTGGATATAAATATAATAAAACATTTTATCTGAGCACCCTGCATTAGAACATGTGCAGACATTTTATCTGTCAATCTACATTAATCGACAGTTTAAAGTTTCAATTGTTTAATAACTTTTTATTCGACAAATATGTGTGAAACATTTTGGTATAATTATAACAATGCAGTACATTCAAAACACTTTTGTTAAATTTGTTTTTGTAATCGGCAAATACTTGATTTTATTTTAAATTATTATTTGAATGCTATCTGTGGATTGCTGTAATTTTTTAATGACCAATAATAAGCATGTTTGAAGAATCTTGAAGAGTTTGCAATTGTTGTGTTAGAAATATATGTATATTGTTATTCAAAACAGGGAACATTTTGTTTTGGAAATTAGTAACTATTCTAAATTGATTAGTAATTACTCATTTTGTGTACTATAGTCTGAGAATTGTATAGCAATCTGAAACTTGCTTTGCAATTTACAATGCAATATTGAACAAAATATTCACTATGTTGATTCTTTAGACTTAAGGTTTTTTCTATATTTGTTATAGTGAAATATTTTAGCTTGGTAAGAAATATTTGAGTTCATTGTTAGTATGTATTATTGCATTTACCGGTATCCCTTCTCATTGTTGATTTCAGTAGACTAATACTACGTTGAGAATTAATAAAACATTTAATAGCCAAACAGTACAAATAATTTGTATTAATAATTAAATCTTAAGGTCAATTTAACAAGTCAACATTAATTTTTAGTTTAAATATATATTTTTTTAATTCTATGGTTAAATCTTTAAAGACAAGCATAACGTACATGATCTGACTGGGTTTTTGGTGTTTTCTTTTCGTTAAGGTGCATCGGATCTACCGCAGTACCGGAGCCAGCTTTCAGAAGGCTCAAGCTGAGTTTGCACAAGGGGTGATGAGAAATGAAACCGTGCAGAACGTAGCATCGGATGCAGCAGCAGGAGCAGCCAGAGGAGCGGTTTCTCAATACGGAACTGGAGGAAACCGCTACTGAGGCAAGAAAGCCACTGAATAATTCACATTACACAAGTGCTCACATAGGAGGGCATTGTGTATGTAGGTGAAACAAGTCAGCAAGCTAAACTAATTCTGCATGTTGTAGTATCTTTCTAAGCAGGCAGGCAGAGTAGTCTCATGCTGAATGTCAGTTTTGCACTAAAAGCTGTCTTAGTTTTGGTGAAAGCCCTCAATTGAAGGATTAAAAAAAATTGGCATAGAAAAATCACTTAGCACTTAAGTTTTAAAATCGTATATTGAAATTTGTGACTTGTATCTTATCTATATTAGGTTAATGTTCATTGGTGGTATTGTCCAAAGATGTAAATGATGATATTATTGCTAGTAGTTAAATGGGATTATTAATGCTTATCATAGTACGCTGTTTACACAAGCATGACTTGTTTAGTTTATAGTACACTTACACTATATGCAGTGTTCGTAAGGTGTTTTGGTTATTTTATGATTAATTAATTTTCAGTTTATTAGTGTTCTTAACTAAAGCTGTATCAGGAAAAAGTAAATTCCAATGATTGTTTAAAAAAATGTTTTATCATTTTTATTTTTACTAAAACATATATTGCATTTGTTTTGACGTATTGTTGACACTTTCTGTTTTGGGGAAAATGGAATTTTGTGAGTTAACACAATGGTGCATTATGTATTTCTGTTAATTCCATAAACATACTATTGCCAATCTTACTTTTGTTAGATAGCATTAATGTAAATAAGTAATTAAAAGTGACGCTTCCCTTGTGATGGAGCTTTGGCAGAACTGCTCAAGTATATGAATGCATTCCCAAATATAGTCAGGTATGTTAGCAGGATGTCTGTGAGAATGGTGTATTGGTTAACAGATAGCCGGGTTGTGTAGACACTTCAACATCAGAAGAGCAGTAATGTATGGGAGCTATGTTATCTGGGGGCTTATGCATGAACCGAGACAATGACTAAAGTTCCAGACTATTTTTGAATGTCGAGACTTTCACATGCAATTCTGAATGCATGAACAATGGGTTGCCCTAGACTTTTAAAAATACTCTGCGAATTTATCATTGTCTCATTTGATGCATACAAACCCAGAAGAGGAAACAGAATCAATTAAGATCATTATCAAGGAAAGATTATTTTTAAAATGGAAAAACAAAACAAGGCTTTTAAATTGGGAGTCATCCCATGATTCTTTTTTCATTTCTACATTTCACAAAATGATAAACCAATCCCGTAAATACTTTTATTTACTTTAGAAATGAACATTTGTCATGTTTGCTAAATTATCATTCACCTTTGTAATACTTGTAACTTTTTGGCTTCCATAATTTTTATGTGGTGACTTTGTCTCCAATAAAACTTTAAAATTTGGATTTCAGCGAGTAGCAGAACACAGGGAGCGTCAAATTAACAAGCATGAGGGTTTTTATTCGTGAGTGTAATTTTTGCATTTTTAATTTAACTGCGAAAATTACGCTGATGCGAGTAATACTAACGAAATACATTTTAAAAAGAACAAACAAAGAAAATAAGGATAACGATACATTTACTCACAAAACTACTACTAGTGTTAAAATAACAGTATGTGCCAGAGTATAATTATTTTAGTATATTTTATTTATTTTTGTCCACCACGAAAATTAAAAACTGTGAAATACCCGTTTTACGGTAGCTGAAATTAGTTTGAACGCAGACTAGAATAACCACATTGCTCTGGAGTGACATCGATCTTTACGTCATATTACAACCATTCTTACAGCATTGTAACAGTAGGTGTCACCTGACCTGCACTGAAATCCAGTAAGAAAGCATACCATAGTTTGTTTGTGATGTGTAACTATTGTATATTTATTAGGTGATGGATGTTATAGAAATATTATACAGTGGGACTAAGCACTATTCATTGTATGTTTGTTATTATGTTCAACTTTGTTATGAATACATTCATTGTTTTCTTTGTTATTGTGATTGCCACAAGGGATTTGGTTTACGTAGGCCAGTTATCCTTTGATTATACCAACAATCAGTACTATTAATTTCAAGAAAGATTGAGGAAAATATAAATTATGTGTTCCGGTTAATCAACTTAATGGTATTATGACTTGATGTTAACACAAGTACCACAGATGATTTTCAAATAGATCATGTTTACACCAATCAGGTTTTTACATAAAATGTTAAAAGCCACTAGCTAGTTGTTTTGTTAAATCACAAGCCCATCAGTCTAAATAACTAGTCCAAATTCCTCACCAAAAATATCTTTAACATCTGGCCCAATTAACTTTTTTGTCCATTTGCAAGCATTTCTAGAATTACAGTGTGAATGTTTTACATGTAAAGTAAAACTAATTTCAGTGTTACAAACTGATATTGTATGTAATTACTTAAAAGAATAGGCTACAAAATCTGATTTATCAATATTAATTCTATTTTTACTATGGATTTTCTGTGTTTGTGTGTGTAACGGCAAACTACATGTACCATGAAAACCACTTTATTGAGAATTTTTTCATAAATGTTTTATTGTGCAGTTGATAGGATCTCATAGAAATCTGTTCTGCAGAGATAAGAATATTCTACATCTATGTGCATTTTTGGCATGGCTTCTGTTTCAAGATGCAGCAAAAAGCTTTGATTTGATTTAATTTTGTTTTACTTTAAAGAATAGAAAAACAAAGTTTAATTGTGTTAGTAACATGACTTATCTTTCGTGCAATTTTTAGTATTTTTGGCAGCCATTTTTATCTATCCTTCTGATTTAGATTACACAACTGTTGTAAGAAATAATATAATCATGCAGACCTTCATGTTATTCATGAGTGATCGGTCCCATCTACTCATCAGTTTACGCAATGAGAAAATTATCTAATAAATATATTGCCCCATTTCTAGTTATTTCTATTTAATTCTAGAAAATCCTTTCAGTGCATAGTAAATTTCATTGATCTATGACAATCAAATCTATGATAATGGCTAATAGTTTTTCTGTCCACATGATGTGTTTGATGCTTATTATTAGGTTGTGATTTTTCAGCCTTTTGAAGATCAGTTTGTAATATTTTCAATCATGTTTATATCTGAAATTAAGTTTATTAAAGTAATATATGTAGTGCATTTTTAAGTGTATCGCATACAATAATTGATAATGGAGGAATGGATGTGTGTGTTACTAGCACACATGTATATGGGGTTGATATGTTCTTTACAAACTGCAAGTAACAACAAGTAATAAATAGTTTTTTCTCATACCAGCATATGTAAGACAGACTTATCCCATGAAAGAAAGGTATGAAAGAAATTTCTATCTTACATGGCAAATCACGTGTCAAGTATATAAACTGACCCCCAAAAGAAACGATACCAACATTCTGAGAGACTACTGAAGAAAAAGCCAAAACATGGTGCATGTTCAAAAGATTTATA
>JAUTWP010162708.1:0-11070 GCA_033042655.1 Cyathermia naticoides
TGTTGTCAGGGACTCGGCAAGCCTCGTCCTTGACAACAAATTATGTACCCTCGGGAGGAATAGCTCTATCCCACATGGGTGCATATGAAGGATTCTTTTTTGCTTAAAGCCAACTCTTTCATAATGCAGAAATAATTTGAAATTACTGTCTTGATCAGATTGAACTTTTGGAAATCCATATCTGGTAAAGATGTTTTGCCTTAATATTACTCAATGTTACAGCTTGTTACAAAGAACTGTCAACAAATACTCTATCATGAGATGTGTGTGATAAAGGACCAACACAATCAATGATAACTTCGTCACCCTCTAGGGACTGGTCTGCATTAGAATTCACTAAAATGTCACCCTCTAGGGACTGGTCTGCATTAGAATTTAGATTGCAGATCTTACAAAATTGGTTTGTGTATTGTGGGCTTTAAATAAGTTTTGGTACATGTAATCAGCATTAAAAAAACATTCTTCAACTGATGTACATGTCTGTAACGTAAGGCTGTTCTGAGAGCTATGGCTCACTTGAACGTAACCAGCTGTAACATATCACTTGGAAGTTAGATGACAAGAACTTAGAATCATCTGTTATTATCTGATAGATTGCTGTTCTCAGAGCTATGGCTTGCATGGACCAGAACATAGCCTGCTGTAGCTATTTTCCATTCCAACCAGTGATCCACAACTGGTCTATCAAAGGCTGTGGTATATGTTGTCCTGCCTGAAGGAAAGTGCATATAAAAGATTCCTTGCTGCTTATCCAAAAATAAGATAAAAATCATTGTACTCTAGCGGCTGTGTTAAATAAAACAAACTTTAATTTGTATGTCCATAATGTAATACAGTTCTCAGAGTTAGGCTTGCATGAAGTTGAACATAGCCAGCTGCAACATATCTCTTAGATGACAAGCACTTAGAATCACAGACATGCAGAGAACCTCATCCTTATCTGATAGATTACACAAGTTTACAGCACACATTATACACACTGCAGCATCAGTTCATCTGCTAATGCTGAAACCACCATGTGTTTCATTGCACACAAAACATTCTACATGCAATAGCATCAAGATCACAGGATGTTCTGAGAATAGTTCTCCATGGCTTAGTTCTTAGTTAACCAGCTATCTGGTTGTTCTGTTCACAGAGAAATTCAATTTCAACTGGAAACCCATAGGACCAAAAGTAAAAGAAATTTGTTTGACAATCCCACTGGACCACATTGATTTTTATCTTACCAATGGCTATTGGACATCATACATATGGTCATTTTGACACATTTCTTCAGAGGAAACCCACTGCCACCACATAGGCTACTCTTTCCGATAAGCAGCAATGGGTCTATTATATGCACTTTCCCACAGACATCACATACCATGGCCTTTGATGAACCAGTTGTAGGTCACTGGCTGGAATGGAGAATAGTTCAAACTGCAACTGGGTCCACTGAGAAGGATCGATCCAATGATTGACTGCTTCACAAACAGACATGCTACCGATTGAGCTACATGCAACTCTCCATAAATATTGTATGTCTGAAACCTAACAGCTGTTGATTAAACAATGTGTTGGGATGTTGTTAAAAAAATGTGAAAGAAACAAAATGTATTCAGTCTTATTTTTATCCTTATTAAGTAGTGGATAAATGAGCTCTCTTTTATTACATTAAAAGTGTTAACTTCCACCTTCTGTCTATTTATGACTCAACCCAGTTACAAAAAAACAATTTTGTGATCATTTATGCGAAACACAATATCTCAAGTAAACCCTGGGGCATCTTATTGCATCCTATACAAAAGATTTGAGCATCTGGTAACCCTAACAATAGTGCTTGAACATTCTTTGTGATATAAGCACATTTATAATTGTTCCTGATCCTGGTTCCAGCAATATAATACGTGTACTAGTAATAATAATACACAATGTACAATGCAACACTATATTCATTAAAACATGAATACAGTGGACTCTTCTAAACTGGACCCCTTTAAACCAGAATGCAGTCAAAACTGGACAAACTATCCAGTCCCAATATGTCCATTTAGTGTAAATCTAACCTCTGAAAACCAGAAACCTCTGAAAACAGGACATTTTACTTGGGTCCATGGGTGTCCAGTTTAGAGAGGTATCACTGTAATTAATACAAACATCTTGATGAACAAAATATTGACATAATATACTGTAATGCTCCTATTATATTAATTCTAATTTAGTAAAGAATAGTTATGATAACTTGGGGACATCTGTAAACAAATTTCATTCAGGAAGTAAACTTTAGGGTTTCCACTAAAAATGTGTCAAAATGACCATATGAATGACGTCCAATAGCCGCTGGTAAGATAAAAATCAATGTGCTCTAGTGGCGTCGTTAAATAAAACAAATTTTACTTTTTACTCGTGGTCATCTTGACACATTTCTTTAGAGGATACCCTCTGCCGCCACATAAGCTACTCTTTCCGATAAGCAGCAAGAGCTTTTTTATAATATGTATTTTCCCACAGATAGGACAGCACATAACACGACCTTTGTTGAAGCAGTTGTAGACCACTGGTTGGAACAGAAAATAGCCCTGGGTCCACTGAGCAGTCGCAAAGAGTCAACAATGTTGACGTAGATGATCTAATTTAGCAGTCAAAACATATTTGCACATCTAATCTTACGCGAGTAATTTGTGGCATTCCTGGGGAGTTTTCACCACGTGATAATCAAACTAGGGTCGGCGTGATGACATTTTCACATTGATGTTTAAAACACAATTGCAAGGTTTCAGATTCAAGTAATCGGTTTAGATAAACTCATTGAAGTTACGAAAACAACTACAGTTCTGGTATTGAAA
Source organism: Cyathermia naticoides (assembly GCA_033042655.1). Taxonomy (NCBI): domain Eukaryota; kingdom Metazoa; phylum Mollusca; class Gastropoda; order Neomphalida; family Neomphalidae; genus Cyathermia; species Cyathermia naticoides. The sequence goes on from JAUTWP010162708.1 coordinate 2,829, forward strand.
TCCGTAAATCGACAAATCTCGTTTAAAATCATTACTGTTGTATGGATGTTTAATGTTCAGGGTCTTGTTTGATGTGCTTCCATCAAACGTTATTTCATTCAAGCACGCTTGATATTATGATGTCAGAGACTTGTGTTCTATGACTGTATTACAAAACTAAAATATGTTTTTTGCGTTTTTCATATTACAACACAGTTATCTGTTCTCCAGAAATTTTAGTATCTTACAGTATGCTGCAGATTTTTTTTTTGTCATTGCTGTTTATTATATCCCATGTTACAGTTGTTTACAACGATTTCCGTTTTTTATACCATGCTGCCTGCTGTTTACAACTGTTCTTTTTCTTATATGGTATGCTACAGCTTTTTTCCGTTTTTAATATACCATAATACAGCTGTGTATAGGTCGTTATGATGTTTAACGTCTACATTCAGAGCCAGACTGTTATAGCAAACGCATTTCCCTGGCGCCGTTTATGGTTCAAGCCATCATGATCTAAATTGCGTCTGAGAAAATGTTTACAACGCTTTCTGTTTCTTACATAATACAGCTGTTTGTAGGTCAGGTCATGATTTTTAACGTCTACATTCAGAGGCAGACTGGTGTAGCAGACGCATGTCCCTGGCGCCGTGTATGATTCAAGCCATCATGATCTATTGCGTCTGAGAAAATGTTTCCAACGGTTTCCGTTTCGTACATACCATGCTACAGCTGTTTACAATGGTTTCATTCATAAGTAAAATTAGCCCAGGGGACTTCCTGTGCTACAATGATAGTGCTTCCACGCCGTTTTATTTCGCTTGCCTGCACGAAAGCAACAATAATTAGACTCGAAGACAAGTCAACAGCCAGCTCGTCTTTCCTGTCTGAGGAAGTGCCTACTCATTTATTACACTGTAGTTTGCCTTCTCAAATTACACATTTCCCATATTGTCCGCATCATTATTTTGAGAAAAGGAAGAAAAAATGCCGTTAGTACTAGAGATATAAACAAAAAATGCACCATTGTATTGATTCTGGACCACTGATTATTAAATTGCACCATTCTAACGTTAAAAAACCTATTAAAATTAAGTTACTCGAAATAAATTGCAAGGTGGAAAATTATTTTCGTCGTGTAATTAGCGTATGAGAATGTAGAGATTTAACATGAGAAATCCGGTTCTTGCTGGTTACTAATATTATTCTTGACTAATGAAAATTTACAAATATTTTATAAGGCACACATTAAAGCATGCTGAACCAGTTTAAAAAAAATATTGGGCCGAATTTACGATGCCTGTTTTTCTCTTACTCGCGTGTAACTACGTATATGTACTATGCTTAAACGCGTGCGTTTAACCAAAACATGCATCGTAAATTGGGCGCAGAAAATGGCTTCAAACCAAAATCAATATGCTACATTGCGGTTTCTACAGAGATTTACAAAAGCATCACGCCAGAGCGTTATTTTAATTTTCTTCAACTGTCATATTGATTCAATCTAACTCACACAGGCCAGAATGGAAGGGGCAATTGGGCCAGTTGGTACCGGCCTACCATTTAGGGTCCTATTCCCTGGTTGAGGCAAATACCCTTAAGTAAAGCGTATAGACATTATACATATGGCCTATATTTCCCATCTGGGCTGGACCTATTACCAGTGTGCACAGATATGAACACACATCGATCAATTGTCCAGTTCATTGTTTTGAGGAAAATGATAAAAATGTATATATAACGTCATTATTTGATGGTATGATTCTGTTTCAGACGAACATGCTCTACAGACGGGCGTTTAGTGACGTCATTCAGGATACGCATGGCTCCAGAAGGAAGGAGGAAGCAAGAAGAGCGGAATTCGTTCTTGTGGGACAGGTGAATAATATTATTATGAAAGAAAATACAATAAAATAAACAAAATAAGCCAAATTAATTTTCATGACACTTTCTGCACTAACAGAACTCACACGATATGCCTTTCCTTTTCCGTCCAATATGTACCACCTTCATACTAAGTTGTGATTGCTTTATAACCAGGGAGCCATTCAACAATTTCCATTCCAAACAGTAATCCATAACAGGTTCATCAAATACCGTAGTATAAGCTGTCCTGTATGTGAGAGTGTGCATAAAAGACCCCTTGCTGATTATCAGAAAGAGTAGGATAGCTGCTGCAGCGGGTTTACTCTAACATACCACGGCCTTGATGAACCAGTTGTGGACTACTGGTTGGAACGGAAAATAGCCAAAACTGCAGATGGGTCTACTGAGAAGGATCGATCCGACGACCGACCAATAGCCGATGATGAAACAATCAATGTGCTCTAGTGGAGTCATTAAATAAAACTAAATTTACTTCGAAATCACAAGGATATCGAGGAATAGGCCTACTATTAAATTTTTGATTAGACAAATAACTACGGTTTAAGGTCAGGTAAATGTATTTACGTGCTTCCATCAAACAACTCTTCAAGCAGGCTACCATTGGGAGCAGCCTATGACCATGGGTCGTTCCCAATGGAATAAGGTTTAATGATTGATGTCTAAAGTAAGGATATTTAGCGGTGTTATACGTAGGAGATGGGTTTTAAAACCGCATCATTTCGTGCTACTTAATTATTGCAAGAATCCCAGTGTTTTTATTCTATTTTTTATTATGTCCCATCTGGTTCTTATTTATTTTAACGCATTTTGTTTTATTATTATTTTACTTTTAACATGTGTTAATGCATTTAAATCACAAACTAATCTACATGTTTATCTTACACAGGGATTGAAAGTGAAAACAATAGAAAAAGGAGACGCACCGACAAGTTTAATAACAACTGGATTGTCCGGAATTCTTAGGAGAGAAGTAATTACATTTTACACAATACTAGTAGTTTGTGTGATGCTAGCCCTAGTATCCTCTGACGTTGAACAGTTTGGTATTCGTCTAGTCCAAGCTGTTCAATATCAGAGGATACTCGGGCTAGTGTGATGCCTTTTGAAAATAAAACTCACTCGCTTCTCTTACAGAGGGAATATGGGATTAACGTTAGAAACATTTTAATCAAGGCAGATCAAACAATATTGAGAATTACTTTTTATCATACATTAATATTATCATTTGATGGCAAGAAATGTTGGGAATATGCTCACATTCTGAGAATGCGTTGTACCATCAGTTTTTAAATTAATTCTCAAGAACAGAGCTTTGTAGTTGTTTTTCTGAACCTCTATTGAAATATGTTAAGTACAGAGATAGGAGTTTGAACCTGGCCGTTTCTGAGATTACAGCTAACCTTGTAGTGACTGCACCGTTCTTACATCTTTGAAATAATCATACAGTAATTTGCCTTCACATCTTCTCTCGTTACGATCGATGTTTGCAATTAGCTTATTGCATATGGAGATTTCCTGTGGGTATTTGATTGATCAGATTCTTTGTGATGCATGTGCTAACCGTGTTTAAATTTGCTTTGGGATACATTTATTCTCATCATTCTTGTCACTCCTGGAATTATTTCATTGACGATATCTGTCCTTCGCTGGCTCTTCGCATTTCATAGTGTTATACAATTACGTTTTGTTTTTCAGCCATGGGAGCCACAGAAATGCTACACAGAATTTCCTCATCTGATTTATTGCGGAGACTCTTGGGGTGCGTAATCGTGCTGTAGCGTAAATCAACATTCTCAGTTCTCATTACACTTCATCATGCAGATTAAAATAAAGTATTCGTTTACACGTCATTTAATAATTGTTTTACGTTTTATATAACAGAAAATGCAATAAAAATTTGATGGACATGATTTGTAATAACATATTTTGATGGGGTTTCTTTTCTAGTGGATGTTTTTCTGTATTTTGTTTTTAATTTCGTATTGCAATAAAGAATATATATATATGTTAATGGATTTGCTGGTTCTCCAATAGCAACTCAGATCGATTAATGTTTTGAGAATCAGAATTAAATAAACAGTTTTAAAAAGTATTGTCATTAAAATGTTATAACCGCTAAGGAGTCTGACTGGCGACTTTTAATTATGGATGTAAATATTTTAGTAAAATGATTATTCTTTGAACTGAAATTCTTTTATTTCTCTTTCATATTGGAATAGGTGACAAACTGGTTCTTTGTACAGATGCTGGCACAATGGTTTTGGAAGGTATGTGCATGTACATTTATAATCAGATTAACATATGAATCATTGCTTGATATTATAGTCAGGACGTCCAATAGCCGTTGATAAGATAAAAATCAATGTGCTCTAATGGCGCCGTTAAATAAAATAAGCTTTACTTTTTGATAGTACAGTCAACCAGAAAGGTTTATCAATTGTTTTCACACGAAAACAAATAGGTTAGACTATTGAATTGTACGTTCTATTCTATGTTTAAATGATTTAATTCTGCCATTGACACTGCGCCAACGTTGACAATATTCTTTGTCATAAAGAACTCGCTACAATCGATACACTAAGACCTTGGAATATAACGAGCTGCTTTAAATTGACAGTTTGGCTGCAGTTGTGAGAAAATTACCATTATATGACAATTAGTGCTAATCTGTATAGCACAGCTACATGTGTCGTACTGGCGTATACGCCAGTCATAGCTATCAAGTTTACTCACAATCCGTCCTTTGACGCAGAAACATAAGAGCAAAATCCTCAGATGTATTCAGATTTAATTTGAATACATCACATGTGTTTTGCGAGTGAATATCATGACGTCCATACATATCAATAACATAAAACTTACGTGTAGGCGTATTACACGTTACTTGACCTGGGTGAAAAAGAGGAAACCCGCCAAATAGGCTACTCTTTCTGATAAGCAGCAAGGGATCATTTAGATGCACTTCCTCATAGACAGGATAGCATATATCACGGCCTTTGATGAACCATTTGTGGACCATTAGTTAGAACAGAAAATAACTCAAACTGCATCTGGGTCCACTGAGAAGGATCGATCCTGCGACCGACCACTTCAGTGTTGTTATATGGCCAGTGAAGCTGACGCACAATACACGCTGAAATAGCCATAGTCGACCCTGCCTACACTTCCTGTCCCGTACGCAGTGGATGACTTGAAACATAAACGGCGCCAGGGAGAGGCGTCTGCTATAACAGCCTAGCTCTGAATTTAGACGTTAAACAACATGACTTGACCTGTCACCTACACTGTTTTTAATATACCAACTGGCCTGCCTGGAACAGGAAATAGCTCAATGACAGAAATGCTAAGATGAATTATTCATCGACTTGTGTTCTCCTCATTGTTGGATAAGGTCAAGGTGTAAATGTCCCACGATGGCAAGCAGTTTCTTCGTCGTATCCATTGCCTGGGCAAATAGTGAGAGCTTAAAATTGTCACTGAGGGAAACAGTGATTGATCGCAATACAACTTAGTGTTGTAGAACAGTGTCTTGCTATCCATCACTTGGCGTTTAGCGCACACCACTGCTACTCAGTGTTAAGAGGTGCTGGTTTCACTAAACCATGTCTGTAACTACTCTGAGCTGCGTTCAGCCGGCAATGCATATCATACACTGCAATACCATACTTTTGCTACAAATAATACGCAGTCCAAACCCGTATTGAAATGTATCCTTGCATATTACTACATATGTTGGCTGAAAGACTCACGTAGTAATACATAAAATGTTTGAATACGTATTGAAATGTATTGTCGCCTGAACGCAGAGCCAATATAGCCAATTAATCACTTCACCATGCAATATAGGAGTGGTTCAAGGTTGGCAGGTTATGGGTTAGAGTCCCACGGGAGAAACCGTGGCGAATTTAATCCAAATAGTGACTGTCAGTCAGAAGACTTCTGAGCTTACTGGTTATAATCAGTCATGGGGAATGTCATGTTAAATCACAAGAGAGTTCAATACAAAAATTAGTCCCAAAGATAGAACATTGTCATTTAAATATTATTAACAATATACATAATAATATTAAAATTTGTAACATTTTTACTTTACGTGGTTACAACGGTAACAGAAATGGCAAAAAAGGAGTAAAAAATAAACAAAAAACGCATAAGCTAATTAATATATAAAAATACAAAATGTCAGGTCATGGTATTTTAAAATCTACATTCAGAGCCAGCTATTATAACAGACGCCTATTCCGGGCGCCGATTATGGTTCAAACCATCCACTTCGTCCGAGACAATGGGTAAAATATGTATTACAAAGAAGGCATCTTTTATGTGGATGTCACCACAAGCCAAACACAAACAACATTTGAGTAGCAATGGTAGGAACTGCAAACACATTAATATATACCAAGAGGAATAGATCCAACTAATGAAACACGATTTGTTTTTCATCAAAGACGAAGCCATCTCATTATCATCACGACTTTGATCTGCTGTTAACTTTGATCTTACCTTGATGTTTAACTTTCACTTTCGTTTCCTTTCAGAAGGTCTCCAACCAAGACTGATCATTGATAAATCTGTAACTGTCAAACAGCTCAGCGTCGTGGAGCCTCACGGACTTCTGATACTCAGAACTGATAAAGGTATTCACATTGCTTTAATCATGCCTTGCGTTCATCATACGAAAGAAACCAGGTTTAATCCTCTTCAAAAGTCTTATAAGTGTACCTGATTGTAAACAAAAAAGTACTTAAAATAATTTAAAGTAAACAAAAATGTAATGAGTGTAATCATGTGTTACATAAAATAGGAGATAAAACGTAATTGTATTACTAATGCTAGTACTGTATTGAATGATACAATTAGTTTTGGTTGTAAAAAGCATCCAATATCAAAGTACCTATGATAAGAAAAAAACGTATTTGCCCAGTAGCAAGTTTTCTTTCTTGTTCATATTAACCACTATCCTGAGAAGACAGTTGTATTCATAGGATTGCGTTTTTGAATATTAATATACTATTAACATGTAAATATGTTACACACATGCATATAGATGTGACGTACATGTCGACATTGTTACCTACAAATATATTGGCGATTTTTCCTATATAGGTTCACAATGTGCATGTCTTCATAATTTTGATTATCCGTCTCTTAGACTGCCTTGAACTGAGATACGATGTTGATCACAATCACTGACATGTCGCTTCTAAAGACAGTAATTGTGTTGTTTTGTTACACAAAACTATGCACTATTAAAGTAATAGCCATTTTGTAAAAAAAAACCTTTGTTATGTTGTTCTTATGAAGGAAAGTCGATCATGTTATAAAAGTCATTCTTTATACCAATCATCTATCCACAGGAAAGGACAGTAGGATCAATGTAATCCGGTTAGCTGATTTTGAAGGAGAACAGAATGAAACAGTTGCCAGAACAAAAGCTGATCTCAAAGACCACAAGCTAGAGAGAACTAAAGGTATGTAAAAGTGAACTTATTTAACGGCTCATTTACCTGCTGAAACCTTTTTTCAAATAAAACAAATCATAATTATTGATTTAGTTAGTGGTATGAAGAAAAGTAATACCACAAGGTAAGACATGTACAAGATATTTGTACATAATATGCTATGGGATATTTCTAAGGTCTCCTTTTAAGGGAATACAATGCTTGTTCCTTTTAAAATTAAACGTAACCCCCTGCAAACAATTAGTATGACCACCTACTTGTGGGCGTTCATATCAGATCACCGTTTTCATAATGTTTTTCTACAATTAATAGTTTTTTTAACATAAACAAAAATCAAACACGAACAAAAATATAATACGAGTCACAGCTATTTTCATAATTAGATCAGATTACAGCAAACCATATCGTTTTCAATGTTTTCAATTTCAGTGACTGTACTAAACACTCCAAAAAACATTAAAAATAGTTACGATTTCAAGTGTTTTCTTCTCTCATTTGCCTCCAAATATATATTTTTTTCTCATTTGCTTTGAATATTAGCTATTTTCAATCCATTTAAAAAAAAAATTATAAACGTTTATTCTAAAATTATTACACAAAAAAAGTTAACACAAAAAATATCATTATTTTTTTTTGTATATATATAATGGGATTTGTTTCTATCAATGATGACTTTTATCAACAGTTGAATATGATTATAGTTATACAAAGACACTATAAGTAAATATGTGACGTCATTCTCAAAATCCCTTTTTATTATTAACATGTTATTATATTCACGAGAGAACGGAGCGGGCTGTAGCCGAGACCGTAGCGCGCCCGCCTTTGAAGTGTTCAGTCGTCGGATCGATCCTTCTCAGTGGACCCAGCTGCAGTCTGGGCTATTTTCCGTTCCAACCAGTGGTCCACAACTG
>JAUTWP010162719.1:0-21370 GCA_033042655.1 Cyathermia naticoides
TCAAATATCATAGAACTAAAACAAGAACAAAATAAAAAAATCACATCTCAAGCTATATTGTTTGATACCATAGGTGGATATACAAACGATGATATAAACAAACAGATGGAGCTGATAAAAACTTATCCTATAAATAAATTAGTAGTAGAGCAATTAAACTTTGATGTTCAGTACTTTAGAAAAAGTGGATTAAAAAAAGAAGAGTTGTATGAGGATATACCTATAAAAATAACAGATATAGAGATATCAAATAAAAACTCTTTGAGTAAAAACATCTCTATTTCACCGATAGATCAGACTTATTTTAACTTAAAAATATACAAAATAGATTTATTCCCATGGTCAGAAAAAACTTTAAGTGAAAAAAAGTATAAATATGGAAAATTTGTTAATATAGATGGTATAAAATTTAAAGTAACAAAGCTTAATGATTTTAAATCCCCATGTAGCATAAAGTTTAACGGAAATTATAGAGATATATACGAAAAAATCATCAAAAATAGTTTAACAGTAAGCAAAACAAATAAAAATACTAATCTAATTAAAATATCTTTTAGAGACAATATCCCAAAAAGAGCAGAAGCGTATGTTAACAAACTATCAGAACTATTTTTAAGTAAAAATATCATGGAAAAACTTAAAAAAAGTACTAAAACTATAGACTCAATTGACAAACAACTTCAAAAGATAAAAAACTCTCTTAATCAATCTGAAGAGGATATAACAAACTATAAAATTACAAAAAACATATCAAAACCAAAAGAGCAATCAAAAGCTTTGATAAACAAAATCTCTCAAATAGATTTGGAATTAACACACGCTACATTGAGATATAACACTATATCTGACATATACACATCTATGGTCAAAAGTAGGGATTATGAGACTATAGAGTTATCTCTGTCTGAACTTGGCGATAAAAAGATAACCATGTTGTTTAAAACTCTTCAAGCTGATAAACTAAAAGAGAGTGAGCTTAGTTTAGATTTTAAAGATACATATCCAGAACTAATCAAAGTTAGAAAAAAGATAAAAAATATTCAAAACAAGATACTTAAAAGTATAAAATCTTTAAAAACTACACTACATAACAAACTAAAAGGTCTAAAAGATGCAAAACAAAAAGCAGAAAAGAGTATAAAAACATTACCAGGAAAAGAGACTAAATTAACAAACTACAATAGACAATATAGCGTAGATTCAGAGATGTACGTGTATCTTTTAAGACTAAAATCAGAAAAAACTATCGCACGCTCTTCCATAGAATCTGACTTTAAAATCATTGACAAAGCTTATACAAACAGAGGAACAAAACAACCCAAAGATAAACTTGTATTAGTTGTATCTTTGATTACTGGTTTGATTTTAGCTATATTTATAGTATTTTTAAAAGAGTTTTTAACAGATAAACTACACAATTTTCAAACATTTGAAAAGGTAACTGATATACCAATATTTGGGTATATTCCTCTTCTTAAAACAAATGAAAGAGTTTTAGCCATTGCAAACAATATTGACGATGGTTTTACAGAAAGCTTTAGAGAGTTAAGAAATAACATAAGATCAAATTATAAATATAGCAAATCAAATATCATCATGGTTACTTCAACTGTATCTTCTGAAGGAAAAACTACAGTTGTTTCTAACCTAGCAAGCATATTGAGTATGGCAGATTTTAAATGTATCGTTATAAACTTAGATTTACGAAAACCTATGCTTCATAGATATTTTGATATAAACAACAATCAAGGAATGAGTGATTATCTGTTGGGAGAGCGTACTTTTGAAGAGATAATCCATAAAACTAAGTTTCCTGCTATTGATATTATTCCAGCTGGGAAGATGACACATAATCCTTCTGAACTTCTTTTAAAGTCTACTTTACAAGACTTACTTATGTATCTTAGAAATCACTACGATTATGTTCTGATTGATAGTGCCCCAATTGGATTGGTAACAGACAATATAAATCTTATGAACTATGTTGATATAAATCTTTTTGTTATGCGTGAAGGAGTTTCAAGAAAAAGCCACCTAAACAATATAAACAGAGTAATAAAACAAAATAGAATAAACAACTTAGCAATAGTTTTAAATGGTATAAAACCTAAAAATAGTAGATATCTCACTAAATACAATTATGATATAAGCCCAACAAATAGACTAAATGAGCTTTTAAAAACTAAAGAAAAGAACAAAATAAGTAATACTACTTTAAAATCATGATAAACTCTATATATGGAATCAACAAGACTTAACAAATACATATCACACAACTCAAAATACTCTCGAAGAGAAGCAGATCAGCTTATCAAAGATGGAAAAGTAAAGATGAAAGGCAAGGTCATTACCGACTTAGCCACACAGGTAGAAAAGGGCGATAAAGTTTATATAAACGATCGTTTCATGCACCCTAAAAATGAATTTACAGTTCTCGTTTACAACAAACAAAAGGGCGAACTTGTAACCAAGAAAGATGATAGAGGAAGAAAAACCATCTATGACAATCTTTCAAAAAGGTATCATCACTATATACCGATAGGTCGATTGGATTATGCTAGTGAGGGATTGATACTTCTTACTGATGATCCCGCTGTTGCTACTGCTTTGATGACTAGCAACCTTGAAAGAGTTTATTATCTAAAGATTAGAGGACGAGTAACTGAGGCTATGCAAAAAGGTATGAAAGAGGGACTTCAAGCAGAGTTTGCAACAAAAGGAGCTCATGAGAGAAGTGAGATAGTTTCGATGGATTTTAAACCATTTAACTGGTACAAAGTTCAAAAAGATGATATAAACTTTTCTAAGATTAAAGTCTCTATCAGTGAGGGTAAAAACAGAGAATTAAGACGATTTTTTGGCTACTACGACTCAGAAGTGATGGACTTAAAACGAGTTGAGTTTGGAGGGGTTAGTTTAGATATAGCTCTAGGAAAGATGAGGTTTTTATCTAAGACTGAGTATCACTCGCTTCATACATTTTTACAAGGCATTAGAAAACCACACAAAGATGTATAATTTTTCCAAGATATAATAGAGAGTTAAAGAGATGGATGATTTTTCTAAGATTTTTCGACCAAAAAAGATAGAAGATGTTATAGGACAAAAACATCTTTGTTTTTCTAACTCTGCTTTTTATAAACTTTTAAAATCAAAAAACATTCCACACTCTTTTTTCTTTGGACCTCCTGGAACTGGAAAAACTACGATGGCTAAAATCATCGCAACAGAACTTGATGCTCCTTTTTACTATATGGATGCTACAAGTTTGAAGGTAGAGCAGTTCAGAAAGATTTTTACTACCCATAAAGGCTCGCTAATGAAGCCTTTGATATTTGTCGATGAGGTGCATCGGTTGAGTAAAACGCAACAAGAAGTTCTGCTCATACCTATGGAAAACAATGAAGCCATCATCATTGGGGCTTCTACTGAAAATCCTTACTTTACACTTACGGCAGGGATTCGATCTCGTTCTATGCTGTTTGAGTTTTATACTTTAACAAATGATGAACTTCAAAAACTTGTCAAGAGGGTACAAAAAGAAATAGGGTTTACGATAGAAGAAGATGCTTTGACTTATCTTGTCTCTTCAAGTGCGGGAGACAGTAGGGCATTGTTAAACCTTTTAGAATTTGCTGTAAAAGTAGATAAACATGTAAACCTAGAGACTCTAAAATCTCTTCGTCCTACCATGTTAAAAGATGGTGTTAGTAGCGATGATACACACTATAACCTAGCTTCAGCGATGATAAAAAGTATCAGAGGAAGTGACATAGATGCTTCTCTTTACTATCTAGCTCGTCTCATAGATGGTGGGGAAAGCCCTGAGTTTATCGCTCGTAGGCTTCTCATACTCTCTTCAGAAGATATAGGAAATGCAAACCCAAATGCTTTAAACCTAGCCACAAGCACGATGGTGGCAGTCTCTAAGATAGGTTATCCAGAAAGCCGAATCATACTCTCTCAATGTGTGGTTTATCTAACTTCTAGCCCAAAATCAAACAGTTCATATAAGGCTATCAATGCAGTTCAAAAGTATGTCAAAGAGGAGCAAAAACTAGAAGTTCCCAAACATCTTTTGAGTCCAAACCCAGTCGGATATCTTTACCCTCATGAGTATGGTGGCTGGGTAAAGCAGAGTTATTTGGAAAAAGATTTGAGTTTTTATGAGAGTAGTGGCATAGGATTTGAGAAAACTTTAGATGAGTGGGTAAAGAAGATAAAAAGAGAGTGTTAACTCTCTTTTTGCACTATTTTACTGCATTGATAACTTGACTAGCTTTACCATCAGTTTTTGCATCAGCAGCTTCCACTGCTTTGTCTGTTGCTTTATCTTTCAGTGAACTTGTCCCACCAGTTGCTAAATCTTTAGCTCCTGAGACTACGCCACCAGCAGAACTAGCTACACCTTTTGCACCATCAACTACCGCACCTGTTGCACCTTTTACTGCATTTGATAATGGATTGTCCGTGATTGCAGAACAACCTGAAAATGCGATTACAGCCGTAACTGTTACTGTAGATAAAATTGTTTTTACCATGTTAACTCCTAAAATGTAATTATTTAAACGGTTAACATTGTAGTAATATTCATCTTAATAAAACTGATAGATATAATATTACTAAGGACAAATATGAATATATTCAGCTAAGTCTCTCTTTTTTAAAATTGCAATAAAATGTTCTCTCTTGGCAACTGGACAAACTGTAGTATCAAATGTAGAAACATCCATGTTATCTGTATATTCTACAGCAAAAACTGGTTTACTTTTTGAAATATACACTTTTAAATCATCAAAAATTTTATTGTAAAATGCTCCTTCTGTCAATGCCCAATCAAACTTATCTACATATAGACTTGAAAGTTCATTTGCATTTTTTTGTCCTATTCCTAAACCTCTTTTATGGGCTTCTGCAATGAGAAAATCTATATACTTTTTAGCTTGTTCTTCCGTGATGGAAAAACCTGTACCATTTTTACTACCCAAATCCCAAACATACAAGTCCATGTTATCTGGCTCTATAGCATCAAAACCCTTCTCTTTTATCATATCAAAACGCTTTCTTATGATAGGGGCAATAAGATCTATATTTCGTATATCTATAAAAGCTTCATCTTCATAGCCTGGATATTCGTTACCAACGATAGAAGCAGGGAAAGATGATGCATCAATACGTGTATCATCCTGCGTACCAACGGAGACATATGCAACAACTTTCATACCTTTTTTGTGCCATGCGTCTATGCTCGCTTTGCTTGTTTCAAAAGCATCTACATCAATTACATTTGCATCTATAGGGGTTGAACTATCTACATTGTCAAGTCGCCAATCAAAACTATCTGTCACAAGAAGAGGTTTTCCAACATATGAACTACCAGCAGAACCACCACAGGCATAAAAAAATGTAGAAACCAATATAAGTAAATTAATTATTAAATATTTTTTCATCCAATCATTTTAACACAACAAAGTAAATATTTACTTGCACTCAAGACGAAAAGAGTCGTCAAGATCAAGTGGCAAAGTTAACATGTGTAACCCTTTTGGTCTCTTCATTTTGCATATCTTTTTATGATTTTTTTTATCATATTCGGCATTAAATACTGGTTTTCCAGCCTTGATGAAGGGTAAGACTTTATCACACTCATCATAAGCATGACACTCTTCGTTGATATGAAAATCAAAATAAGGTTCAAGTTCTACAATCTGAGATACATCATTTTTAAGTGCGATAGCCAAGCCTTGGTTGTGGGCTTTTTGTGCTAAAAAAATATTATATTTTAATTGATCTTTGGGGGTTAGAGAAAAACCTGTTTTGTTGGTAAAACTATCAACATTATCTGCTTCAACACCATCAAAACCCTTTTTTTTGGCAAGAACAATACGCTCTGTCATGATTTTAGCTACATTTGATGATCGAATATCTAACCATCTTTCATCCCAGCCATCCATCTTTTTTCCAAGCTCTTTTTTTCTAAAAACTTTTGCATCTTTTCTCCACTTTTCATATGAACCAGCTGAAAAATATGCTATCACTTTTTTTCCTGATTTGTGTAGTTTTTTTATATCAGGTATAGAGACATCAAATAAATCAACAATATAAATATCCACATCTCTCTTCATGTTGATATCTCCAGACAATTGCCAATGCCAACTACTATCGATATCAGGATGAAACCAGTGAGCAACAGGCTTAGAATTACTACTTGTACAACCTAAGCTTAATATAAACAATAGTAAAAAAAATGGCATTTGTAACTTCATAATATGGAATATTCTCTTTTATAATTTAAATCATGTGACTAATTTTTATCTATATCTACTCTATCAAGTATACTGTTATATACTAATATGCCGATATATAAATCAATTGTACCAAACACTGTTTTTTGTCTTGCTGAGCTAACTAAGAAAGGATTTTTGTGCACAAACCCATACATAGATACATAGAAACGATAGTTATTACGGTAGCATACATTTCTTTAGGATTACTATTTTATCCTGCTGATCCCCTCTTTGTACATACAACCATACCATTTTTAACATTTTTACTAATCATAATAACACTTTTTCATGGATTTAAATTTGGTTTTCTATCTTTAGTGCTTATTAGTATTGTCTTTTATTTTTACTACTTTGAAAATTTTGTCACATTAACATTGGTACATCTTTTGTTTATACTTGTACTTGGTCAATTTTTTCACTATTGGTACAACAAACTTCGAAAGGTTGATGGAGAGTTTGCCTATGCAAAACAGAGACTTGAAGAGTTAAGCAATGCCTTTTATACACTTAAGATATCCCATGATACTTTGGAAAAAAGCTATACTGTGCAGCCACATAGTCTAAGACTATCAATCAAAGAACTTGAGTCTCTTTTCTACAAAGATGGTTCGCATTATGAAAACTTTTTACGACTTATAAGCCAAGCATTTTATGCACATGAGTCTCTTGTTGCATTGAAACAACATAATACTTTTACAACAGTGGCATCTATCGAAGAGAGTAAAATACTAAATCTAAATGATCCCCTTGTTGAGAAGACTTTAGACTCTAAAGAGACAAGCTACATAAGTAAAAATACACATCAAGAGAGTCAATATCTAGCCGTCATACCAACAAAAGATAAAGATGACAATATTATTGCTCTTTTAGCCATCGACAATATGCCGTTTGCTGATTTTAATCAAAACAATATCATCTCTATCGCTATACTTTTTTCCTATTTTATAAATAAAGTACAACTATGGGAACAGCTACAAAAAGAGGGTGTTGAAAGTATTGATAAAGATACTTACTTTGAACATGCATACGAAAAGATGAAAGAGCTACAAAAAGAGTACAATACATCATCCTCAGTTATCATATTTAAGACAAAAAGCTCTCTAGAGAAACATATTTTAACAGAAAAACTAGATATTACTTTACGAGGATTGGATATATATCAAGACAAATCAACAGACAAACAACATATAATCAAACTTTTTTTGCCTTTTACAGCCAAAAGTTCAACTGACTCTATTTTGAAAAAAATACTCTCATCTACCAAACTAAGTGATGATAAAATTGAACACTTAACCTTTGGAATAGAACAAGAGGATTTAATCAAACAGTACATCGAGGGAAGTGAATGAACCAACTGTTAAATACCTTTTCGACACTTAGCTATACTGAGCTCTTTTTACTACACAGCATCATCTCCATCATGATTTCTGGTGTTAGCACTTATTTTCTAAAAAAACATTATGAAGATAGTAGTGAAAGAATTTTTTTTATCATACTCATGTTCAATATCTTTATACCCGTGGTAGGATACTTTTTTTCTATCATTTTTTCTATCATTTTAAGCTATACAAAAGAGAAAAATTATCTTCATAACTCCAAAGAGTTCAATCAGAGTGAATTTAACAAAAACAACTTTCCATCTGTAAAGCGTATTTTTGGGGAGGGAGCGGTCATCAGTTTATCAACAGATAAGGATAATTTCTCAAAAAACAAGATGAAAGGTTTAGTCTTTATGGCTGAAAATCCTACCAAACAAAATTTTTCCCTCATCAAACAACTTTTATCAGATGAAGATAATGAGATAAGACTCTATAGTTTTTCTTTGATAAATTCAACCGAACGAGAACTTGCTGAAAAAATATCACAAGCACAAAATAGTCTTGATAAAAGCTATACCAAATTAGAGCGTTCAAAATTTGCCACACAGTTAGCTTATCTCTACTGGGAATTTATATACTTGGGATTGATAGATGAAGAGACAAATAGTTTAGTACTCGATAAAATCAACCGTTACTCAAAAATTGCTCTTTTAGACAAAAACAACAAAGGGATGATATATATACTTTTAGG
This sequence comes from Cyathermia naticoides, assembly GCA_033042655.1. Lineage (NCBI taxonomy): Eukaryota > Metazoa > Mollusca > Gastropoda > Neomphalida > Neomphalidae > Cyathermia > Cyathermia naticoides. The sequence continues at coordinate 8,358 of JAUTWP010162719.1, forward strand.
GAAACTCTTTTTCCATAAAAGAAAATTTAAAAAAGCTTCAAAATTTTTCCAAAAAGCTATCAATGAAGGTATCAAAAAATCTAAAGTTGCCCCATATTTAGCAGAAATTGCTTATGAGAAAAAATCTTTTTCAGATGTCAAAGCTATTCTTTCAGAGATGAACCCTTTGGAAAATTCTTCTTTTACAGCACCTATACATAGACAATGGACAGGTACATGAGAGATAATATTCCAAAAAGTAACCATGTAGATATAACTTTAATTTGTGAAGGGACTTACCCTTATATCCGTGGTGGAGTATCTTCATGGATACATCAACTTATCTCAGGATTACCAAACTTTACATTTGGAATTATCTTTATAGGTTCACAAAAAGAGGACTATGGGGATATCCAATATACTTTTCCAACAAATTTAAAACATCTTGAAGTGCATTATCTCTTTGAGCAAAAAGAGTATTTACCTAAAAAAAAGAAAGGCAATAAAAAGGCATTTCAAGCACTAGAAAAGTTCTACCAAAAGATCAATAGTGAACAAGTAAATATCCCAAAAGAGATGAAAAATATCAACTTCTTTTTTAATGATATCACAAATAAAGATTTTTTATACTCTAAAAATTCATGGGAATTTATGAAAGAAAAGTATGAGAAACATGCAGAGAATGTCCCTTTTATTGACTATTTTTGGACGATACGAAATATACATGCTCCTATCTGGAAAATTGCTACAATCGTTAAAAACATGCCAACTACAAAACTCATACATGCACCTTCTACTGGTTATGCAGGTTTTCTATCTGTACTCGCCTCAAATAATCAAGATATACCATTTATATTGACAGAACATGGTATCTATACTAGAGAAAGAAAGATAGACATGTTAGCTGCCAAATGGGTCACATATCATGCTCCGTCCCTTCTTAAAAATGAACCAGAAGAGATGAACTACATCAAGCAGATGTGGGTACGTTTTTTTGAGAAGATTGGGCAACTAAGTTATCATCAAGCTCACCACATTATCTCGCTCTATCCTGGGGCTAAAAAGATTCAGATTGATTATGGTGCAGACAAAGAGAAAACCCTTGTTATACCAAATGGTGTCAATATGACTAAATTAAATGCTCTCATACAAAAAAGAAGCGATACTATCCCAAAAGTTATAACACTTATAGGAAGGGTTGTATCCATAAAAGATATCAAAACATTTATCCGCTCTATTGCAATTGTTAAAAAAAGTATCCCAGATGTTGAAGGCTGGGTAGTTGGCGACATGGAAGAAGAACCTATCTATGTTGAGGAGTGTTTAGAGATGGTAAAATCATTTGATTTAGAAAAAAATATCTCTTTTTTAGGCTTTCAAAATATAGACACGGTACTTCCTAAAACTGGACTTTTAACCCTCACTTCCATAAGTGAAGGTATGCCACTTGTAATCTTAGAAGGTTTTGCCGCAGGACTTCCATGTGTCAGTACAGATGTTGGAAGTTGTTCAGATTTGATTTATGGGGCATTGGATGATGAAGATATCGCTATCGGAAAAGCAGGTGAAACTACACCTATAGCAAATCCCATGATGCTAGCTGAACATTATATCCGCTTTTTAGGTGATGAAAAGATATGGAAAGAAGCACAAAAAAGTGCATTAAAGCGTGTTGAAAAATACTATCAAGAACATCTCTTTTTAGATAGTTATAAAGATCTTTACGAAAGGATTTTATAGTGGCAGGTATAAGTTTACAACTACGAAACATGATACAGGAGAAAGATACACTAGGCTCTCTTATCAAGTCCTACGGATATGCGGGATTGCTTAGTTCTGGCTCATGGGTAAGCTCTATTATTGCTATCCTTATCATCGGTTTTTTAAATGCAAAAAATAGCAATATCATAATTTATCAACTTATCATAACTTACGCATTTGCATTTGCATCAAGCATTATGCTTACTGGATTTATTCAGCTTCCATTTACACGATATGTTGCAGATAAGATTTATGAGGAACGTGAAGATTTGGTACTTCCATCATTTTTTGGAACACTTCTAGTTACTATCGTTGTAAGTATACTTTTTTTAGCACCTTTGACTGTGTACGTTTTTTCAAACCAATCACTTCTTTTTATCATTTTAGTTATCAATATTTTTATCGTCATGACGGGTATTTGGCTTGCTAATATCTTGGCTTCAAGTTTGAAGTTTTATAAAGAGATTTTTATATCTTATCTTGTTATCTATACTCTCATCGTTTTTTTCTCTTATAAATTTGGCTCTTCTATAGAGATAATCATGGGTATATTTCTCATTGGAAATATATTTTTATTTATAATTTTAAGCACCTTTATCATGATAAGCTATCCATCTAAAAGACTCTTCTCTTTTCAGTTTTTTAAGTGGAAAAACTTTTATTGGTTTTTAGGTTTTTCTGGACTTTTTTATAATCTAGGTTCATGGGTTGATAAGTTTATCTTTTGGTATCATCCAAGTACTGGCACAGAAATACTAGGTAAACTTCATAGTTCAGTAGTCTATGATATACCTATTTTTATGGCATATCTTACAATTGTTCCAGGAATATCTATCTTTTTCTTTAGATTAGAGGCATATTTTTCACAAAAATACACACTCTTTTTTAACTCAGTAAAAGAGGGAGGTACGCTAAAAACTATAAATAGATACAGAAATGACATGGTTGAAATCGTAAGACAATCACTCAGAGATATTCTCTATTTGCAAAGTATTATCACGATTGTTATATATATCTATACTCCTGAAATATTTTCCTATTTTCACATACCACTTCTTTATAGTGACCTATTTCATATAGATATGATAGGTGCACAACTTCAACTAGGATTTATGTCTGTTTTGGCGATACTATTTTACTTAGATAAAAGGCGAGCAACAATGTGGCTCTCGTTGTTATTTCTTATTCTGAATGGGGCTTTAACTTTACTTTCAATTCATCTAGGACCTTATTTTTATGGTTATGGATATACGATATCACTACTTATTGTTTTTGCATTGAGTTTGGTAGTGATTAAAAATACTTTGGAGGATATAGAGTATGAAACATTCTTACTTCGTTAAAATCTTTACACTTTTATTACTACTTCTAACACAAGTATCCGCATCACTACAGTCAAAGAGTGCTGTTGTCTATTATGGAGATGATATATCATACACAACTCTAGGCATACATGACTATATAATACTAGATCCTGACAATGTCAAAGTTTATACCTCTGGTTTCAAAACATACAAAAACAATATATATGCATACATAAGTATCAACGAACTCTATGATAATAGAACTTATGCAAAAGATGTAGATGATAGTTGGATTATAGGTTCAAATCCCTCATGGAAAAGTAAAATCCTAGATATATCAAACAAACAGTATCAAGATTTTTTACTCAACAAGGTAATTGGAAAACTGCACAAAGAAGGGTTTAAAAACTTTTTCTTTGATACTTTAGATTCTTACAAACTTGTAAAATCAACAAAAGAAGAGCAGCAAAAACTAAAAGAGGGATTAATCAATTTTATCAAACGATTCAACAAAAAATTTCCAAAAGCAAAACTTATCATTAACCGTGGTTTTGATATCATTGATAAAGTACATCCATACATAGAAGCACTACTATTTGAATCATATTTTTATGGCATAAACCCTAAAAATATGACTTATAAACAAGTATCTGATGAAGATAGAACTTGGCTTGATACACAATTAGAAAAAGTACAAAAATATAACATTCCTATAATTGCACTTGATTATATTGATATGGATGAAAAAGAGAAACAAGAACAAGATATTATAGATTTACAAACAAAAGGGTTTATACCCTATATCGCACAGATGGAATTGACAAATATCGGAAGTAGTAGTAAAAATGCCTTCAAACGAGAAGTTTTAGTCGTCTACAATGGTGAAAAACTTGAAAATGATTTAAAAGCCATGAGCAATGCTCATATCTTTGCCTCAACACCACTAGAGCATATGGGATATATACCTAAACTTCAAGATATACATGACAAACTACCAACAGGAGATTTGTCTAATCGTTATGCAGGTGTAATCATATGGCTTGATAAACAGATAGATGATTATGACAAATTGATGAAATGGGCAAAATTTGTCATAGCACAAGATATAAAGGTATTATTTTTAGGAAGTGCTTCTATAGATTTCAAACACCCCATAGCGAAAGATTTACATCTTTTCACAGAAGAGACACTAGCCTCAAAGGATAAAGAATTAGCCATAACACTCTTAGATGATATGTTTGGATTTGAGATAACACCCTCTGTGGGATATGACAAACAAATCATAAGCACAGATGGAGATAAACCACTTTTAACCTATGAAAACAGCCAACAACAAACCTCTACAATCGCAGCACTAACAGAGTGGGGTGGTTATGTTTTGGATGATGCTTTAGTAGGAACTTTTGGTGAAGATTCGATGTGGATTGTTGATCCTTTTAAACTTTTCAAACAAGCACTAGAACTTCAAGATTTTCCTGCACCAGACCCTACAACTGAAAATGGAAAAAGGTTGATGTTCATACATGTTGATGGTGATGGTTCCATGAATAGAGTTGAACAAAATCCAGATATATTTTCAATAGAGCGTCTACTAGAAGCCATAATAAGCAAATATCATATCCCCCAATCTATCTCGATAGTAGAAGCAGAAACAGCTCCTTATGGGCTATATCCTAAACTCTCTCATAGACTCGAAAAAGCGGCACAAAGCATTTATTTACTTGATTATACAGAAGCAGCTACGCACACTTATTCTCATCCTTTTTACTGGAGAAAGATAGAAAAAGAGCCTGAAAACAAACATTATAGATTGCCAGTTAAACGGTATAAATATAGTATAAAAAGAGAGACATCTGATTCACTTTCATACATAAATAAAAATTTATTGTCACCTAAAAAGAAAAGAGCACATACTGTATTTTGGTCGGGGGATTGTGTCCCTAGTAAAAATGTATTAGCCTATTTAGCCGCTCATAATATCGTAAATATCAATGGAGGCGACACTTTTATAACAAACAATCGTCCATGGCTATCACTTGTACAGCCTTTTGGTATAAATCTTGGTGGATACTATCAAGTCTATACGGGAGAACAAAATGAAAATGTTTACACAAACGACTGGCTTGGTCCTTTTTGGGGATTTAAAAAAGTCATTCAAACTTATAAACTTACAGAAAAACCACGAAGACTCAAGCCTATCGATATCTATTACCATTTTTACTCTGCATCAAAAACAGCTTCACTCAAAGCACTAGAGGAAGTTTACGAATGGGCAATAAAGCAAGATACAATGCCAATATTTACAAGTCAATATCCAGCTAAAGTGACAAACTTCTATGATGCATCTTTAGCAAAAGAAAATAACAAATGGCTACTAAAAGGATTTACTGATTTACGGACAGTTAGAGTGACTAAAAGACTAGGTACACCTTATATAAAAAGGAGCAAAGGCGTTGTAGGTTATAAAAAATCAAACAAAGATTATTATATTCATTTAGATAACAAAAAAGATAAAATTCTCACACTAAGCAAGAGAAAAAGAAAGGAAAACCGACTCATATCCGCAAATGCAAGACTTGTATCACAAAAGGGAGATAAACAACATTTTAAAGGTTATGTACCAATAAAATTAACTTATGAAAAACAAAATGGATGTACTATAACAACAGAACCAAAAATTAGACCAAAAATAGAAAACAAATATCTTGTATTTGATTTTCCTCAAGCAAAGGATGTTTATGTCACACAAACATGCAAACACTGATACAAGATATGGTGTTATCTCTTATTTGGAGATTGCTGGAATAACTTTTCTTTTTTTACTCGTACTATTTTTTCTATTTCCTAAAGATCATTTAGAAAAACAAATTTTAAAAGAGTCAAGTAATTATGATTTAACAGTGATATATCTTCACAATCTCATAAAGCTAGAACCAAAAAATTCTAATTTACTTTTAACACTAGCAAAAACACTTACTGAACAAAAAAAGTACAATTTAGCAAAAAGATTATTGGATGTACTAAAAGATGATTCAGCTCCAACTATACGGCAACAATCAGCACTTTTACACATACAGATAAATGATATTTTATTGGAAAAGTCATTTTCAGATGAGAAAAAACAATCTCTTCTTGTGAAAAATTCACAACTACTTAAAAGTATTCTAAAGTACCCAGTTACAGATCTAAACACTAGTAAAAAACTATACAATATCGCTTTAGCATGTAAAAATAAAGAGTTAGCAATAACCATAAATAAAACGATTTTAGATTTTACAGATAAAAAAGAAAAGATAAAATGGCTAAAAAATCTACACTATCTAGCACAAGATATACATGACAATGAAGCAGATAAACAAGCACTAATTGAACTTATAAAAGAGGACAAAAGCCATGCACAAACGTGGATAAACAACTATGCAACAAAGTTTGCTGACGATATACAAGCTAAAGATATCATCCAAACACTAGGGTTAAAAGATGAGATGAAAGCTTACTTTTACACAACAAATAAGCAATACGATAAAGCATCCGCTATATATCTATCTCTTTATAAAGAAGAAAAAAATATAGAAAAAAAGAAAAAAATATTTTTACAACTTATAAAGATGTATCGAAGCAACAATCATATATCTAAAGCAGCACAAATTGCACACAAACTTGAAAATGACTTTTTAAATGATAATAAGCTTGTAAAAAAACTACTTAAACTTTATATAGAAGCAAATCATGCCAAATATGCAAAAGAGCTCTCTTTAAAAATAATCAAACTAGAGGATACTCAATGAAACTCTCCGCCACACTTTTATCCATACTCCTACTCTCTGCACCAGTCTATGTAAAAGCAAGCGAAATAGACGACGAACAGTACCGTTTGATGTACGACTCGTTTATCTTTTCAAAAGATTTAAATCATGCCTATGAATTGGCACAAAAAGCACTCAATAACTATCCTGATTCAATGTATTGGCACAAAAAAATGGGTGAAATTGCATTATGGACAAACCATAGCAATGAAGCTATGGATAATTTTACATACGTTTACAAGCATACAAATGATGAAAAATTGGCAAATAAAATCATAAAACAACTTCTTGCAACATACCAATATAAAAAAGCTCTTCCCATCATGAAACAAAAACTACATAGTAATGAAGACGAAAAAAATATAAAGAAGATGGAGTATATACAAGATAAAATAGGACGACCAGAAGAGAGTATCAAACTTTTAAAAAAGCTCAACAAGAAAAATCCATCATCTAAATATCTTACAGCTATGCTATCTTTATATCTTGAAACGGGAGAGATTGAAAAAGCAAAACCTGTAGTTAAACAGTTACAAAAGCATAAAAAAAGGAGTGTAAAAGTAGCCTATTTGTTAGCAAAATACTATTTTTTACAAAAAAAATTAAAAAAGGCCTATCAAACACTTTTAAACGCAAAACCACTTTCAACAAACAAAGATATAGAATATTTTAAATATTTAAGTGACCTTGGTTGGTATTTTCATGATTATAACAATGCAGTTTTTGGCTCTTTAATGGCACATAGAAATAAAAAAGCTCGATTAGTAGATTATGAACGAATAGAAAAGATGTACCTAAAAAAAGATATTGCACTAATGAAAAATATCGCAGAAAATGCGATCAAAGAGCATAGTTCTAAAAAATTCTTTTTCTCATATGCAAACCAAGCCATAAAGCTAAAACAATATGAAGAACTTAATACATTTATAAATAACTTACTAGAAAATGAAAAAAGTAGTAACCTTATAAATAAAGACCCTCAATTTTGGATTATTAAAGCAAAGGTTGATCAATACTTTAAAAATAACGAAGAGGTAAAACAAGATTTGCAACTAGCACTACAATACAAACCTAGTCATAAGTCACACATAACAAATACTGTCCTATGGTCTTTGATAGATACCCACCAATATGATGCTTTAGATAAAATGGTAAATGAAATTGAAACACAACAAGAGGCAAAAGATAGTCTATATCACCCACTTGCTGCCTCTTATCTTGTACTGCAAAAAACAGATAAGGCAATGAGTTATCTTCAAAAAGCTATAAAAAAAGATTCTAAGAATATTGATTTGGACTTTTTGCAAGTTGAGATATTGGCTGCACAAGGAAAAAATAAAGAGAAAAAAAGAGTTCTAAAAAATATCTTAGAGAAATTAGAAAAACAGCGTATAAAAACCCCCGAACTCGAACATGATAAAGAGTATAAAAGAAGATATTTACAGGCATCTTATGAGCTAAATCCATCAAAAGAGTTTAAAAAGCTACTTGAAAAAGAGAAAAAAAACTTAACAGTCAAAGATTATCAAGAACTTCAACTTCTCTATGCTTTAGAGATAAAAAATTATAAAAAAGCAACTAAACTATATCAAGAATCACAGGAGTCAAATCCACCACTAGAGATGGAGTTAGCAAACTATAAAAGAGATAATAATAAAGAAAAAAGCCTAATACTAGAATCAAAAAAAGGTTTACCAACTTATCTAAAAATAGATTTTTATGAAAAAAATAACAATTTAAAACAAGCAATTGATACAGCAAAAGAATCCATACAATACAACCAAACAAACTCATACCTAAAAAGTAAATTAAACCAACTATATACAGCTTATGGCAATAGATTTGATGTAAATATAGAGTATGAAAAAAGAGGTGTGTTAAAGACCAGTGCACTAAAGCTATACAATCTTTACTACATGGGAAGAGGTTATAGTTTTGCTAGCAAAGTGCAAGGATATAACTACAATAGCAAAGATAGTGAAGTTTTAAGTATTGATAAACAAAATGATTATTATCTCTATGCAGGTGTAAAAAAAGCTATAAGAAACGGTAATATAGAATTAGGTATTACATACGAAAATAGAGAAAAAAAAGATGCAGGTGTTATCTTAAAAGCTGAAAAAAGTATCAATGATAATTTACTTTTAAAATCCTATATCGAAACAAACAAGCGTGTAAACGACCAAAGTATATACATGTCAGTAGGAGGTAAAACAGACATATTACGAGCTGAATCAATCTATGAACTCACACAAAATCAACAACTCTCATTTTTGGCTCAATTCAACAAATACTATTCCTTAGACAGTATAGGCGTAGGTAATGGAATAAGAGCAAATCTCACATGGGATTATGCTTTTTCACACTATCCAAACTTTGGAACAAGACTTTTTTACAGCTATGGAAAATTTAACAAAAAACAAGACAGAGGAAGCCTAGCAAAATATTTAAATTTAAACCACAAAGATGAAGCTATGCTACAAAATGACTACAGTGACATTGGTACAACTTTATATTACAATAATGGTGAAAGCGATTTTAATTCTAAAATACATCCTTACTTTGATATTTCTGCTATATATAGTAGCAAAGAACATCGTGTTTATACTGCTCTTGATGGTGGTATAAATGGATTTATCACAGAAAACAACTCTTACAAACTTGGAGCAATGTACCAAAATAGTTTCAAAGGAATTAACCAAGAAGAGATTAAAATCTATCTAAACTTTTCACACAATTACTAGGAGGTAGCACGATGCTGGGATACATGTACGATGATGATTTTTCACTCCATGATACAGGAGAACATCTTGAAAATAGACGACGTACAGAATCTATCAATCAAATGGTTCAAGAGAAATATAAACTTTTACTAATTCCTACAAGAGTAGGTGAAAAAGATGAACTTTGTGCTGTACATGATAGTGGTTATGTAGATTGGGTAGAGAGAGCTTACGATGAGGGAATTTATACTATTTTGAGTAGTGATACTATCTTATCACCTGATAGTTTTGATGTAGCTTTGAAAGCTGCTACAAGTACTCTAAATGTTATCAAAGCATTTAAAGAAAAAACGATACAAAAAGCATTTTTAAACCTCCGACCTCCAGGACACCATGCAGAAATCATCACAGGACAAGGTTTTTGTATCTTTAACAATATAGCTCTCATGGCTCGATATGCTCAAGAGATGGGTTACAACAAAGTTATGATTATAGATTTTGATGTTCACCATGGCAATGGAACACAAGATATCTTTTATGAAGATAAAAATGTCTTCTATTTTAGTACCCATGAGAAAAATAATTATCCTTATTTTATAGGGGATTCTGATGAGATAGGAAAAGAAGAAGGAATAGGTTTTAATAAAAATATGCCTTATGGTGATGATATAGAAGACGCAGAGCTTCTAAAACTCTTTGATGCTATGCCAAAAGATTTTGATTTTGATATCGTTCTTGTTTCGGCAGGATACGATTTGATGGACGAAGAGTTGATTTCAAGCTCCCATATAAGTTTTGAGGGACTAGCTAAAATGGTAGAAAAGATAGTAGAGTATGCAGGAGATAAGCCACTAGCCTTTATTCTTGAGGGTGGATACAACATAGAATCACTAGTGCAGAGTGTGGACGTTACCTTAAAGTGCCTCCATCAACCCAAAACTTCCAATAATCCTTCTTAGCATCAACTGAAAAAAATTGGTAGTTTTTAGTATCTACTGAACCATCTTTTAAAAGTGGGAACTGTACAGCTGTTAACTTTTTACCATATACCGCACCAGTATCGATACCTATCGCAAACTTTTCCACTCTAGGTTCATCAAAAGGGTGATGACCATGTATGACAAAACCTTGATTTCCATCGTAAAGTTCACTCCAAAACTTATATCTATCTTCTTTTTGCTCCCATGATATAGGTTCTAACTCTTTGTTAAAGTATCTTAACAGTGTTATATCTTTTTTGGTAGATTTATCAAGATTGTCACCTAAAATAGTATCATTTTTGAGACCTCCATGGACAATGGTAAGGTTTGAAATTTTTAAAAAATATGGTAAATTTTCTATATATTTAACTTCATTATCTGTCATTTTCAATACTGTGTCTATCTCAAATTCTTTGAGAGATTTTAGATATTTTTGACCGTCTTTTTTATAGCGTTTGTAAAGCTTTATAATTTTTATCTCATTGTTGCCTATGATAAATTGTATATCATTATCCAACATATAGTGAAAAGTTTCTAACGAATAAAAACCTTTATTTAAAAAATCACCTACAGAAATTTCAATATCAGAAGAGGAAGGTTTTATACTCTGTCTCAATGCTTTAAACTCATCAAGACAACCGTGTATGTCGCCGTATACTATTATATTTTTCATTATAATAGTATAGCATATTGTAGTTAACGTATATTGAGGGTAGTACTATCACCATCAATGTTTTGATATGAATTATAAAGAGAGATACAGTTGTACTTGTCCATAGACATCTCTTTTTCACTCAAGTCGTCAAAATGTGAAGGAAGTATTTTTTTATGCTCTATATAAGCTTTAAGCCTTTGAGGCGTATTTAAAACTTTACCTTTAAAAAGTGTTTTATTCAAAAGCTCTTCTTCAATATTGTTAGCTTCATTTCTATAAAGTATATAATCTCTACAAGTGTAAACCTCTAAAAGCTCTTTATCTAGCTTTATATGTTCATCAATTTGTCCATGAAGAGGAAGTGATATAATCTTTTGAATCTTTTTTGCTGCCTTATAAAACATATCTCGCTGAAATGGATCGTCTGAATACTTACTAAGTATATACGTTTCAACATCATCTCTTACACCATTTTTATCTCTATCCACACATGAAACAGCATCCACTTTTTTATCACTCAAACTAACTAAAGTTTGTAAATCTGTTAACCACTGTTGACTTGTAACATTGTCTAACTCTTTTGCTTGCAATACAACTAAACTTCCTGCTATAAACCAACTAAAAATAACTTTATACATCAAACAATCCTTATATATTTGCTGTTTTCAGTATACTAGTTTTTTGGTTTTTTGGATATATTTTTTTATCTTTTCTCTATTTTTTATATTTAATTGTTACTTTTTTTCTCAAAGCTAGAAAAAAGATAACAATTTTTATGATTTATACTAAAGTTATCTGAGCTTATGTATCTTTTTTTTTGTGATTTTATACATCTTTGAAGCAGAACCTTCAACCAAGCCTCGCTTATCTTCTATAACAATATCTACTTCGCCCAAAGCATATTCTATACAAAAAGATTTTCCACTTTGGTTTGCAGAACTTGAGTATAAAAAATCAAACTCTTTTAAAAACTTACTATGTGAAATATCATTTACGACACGTATCGCATTTTTATTTGGATAGAGAAAAGTTGTTTTAACAGATCTTCGTATACGTTTTTTATGCAATTTTGGTACACGAGTTAAGAGATGAAGTTTGCGAAAACTATCTACACAGATAAGAGATGGTTGCTGAGTATCCCTATCTTTCGCTTTAGCAATCCTCTTTGTATCCTTTGAGACAAACCCAACGGTTGTATCCGTTTGGGTTAGGTAGAGCTTGTAAGAATTCATCTAAGAGAGATAATCTTGAAGTGCTTTTGGCTCTAGTGCAGAATCTCCTTTTTTAAGTGCCTCTATCGCTTCAACAGCTGCTTTTGCAGCTGCTATGGTTGTAAAATACGGTACATTTACTCGTATAACACTTTGTCGTATCCGTTTAGCATCATCCTTAGTGGCACTAGAATCACTAGTATTTATAACCATCTGTATATCATTGTTTAAGATACTATCATCGATATTTGGTCGTCCTTCACTAATTTTGAGAACTTTTTTAGAACTTATGGCTGAATCTTGAAGAATTTTATGAGTTCCTCCAGTTGCAACTATATCAAACCCTAAATCTTCAAATGATTTTCCAATTTCAGCTGCAAACTCTTTATCTATATCTGCTAAAGAGATAAAAACCGTTCCTGATGTTGGAAGGGTGTTATCACTTGCAAATTGACTTTTAGCAAACGATAAAGCAAAACTATCACTTATACCCATCACTTCACCAGTTGATTTCATCTCAGGTCCCAAAATCAAATCCGCACCTGCTAGTTTTTTAAATGGAAAAACTGCCTCTTTTACAGAAACATGTCCTTT
>JAUTWP010162720.1:0-11069 GCA_033042655.1 Cyathermia naticoides
ATTTTCCGTTCCAACCAGTGGTCCACAACTGGTTCATCAAAGGCCGTTGTATGTACTGTTCTGTCTATGGAAAAGTGTATATAAAAGATCCCTTGCTGCTTATCGAAAAGAGTGGCCAATGTGGCGGCAGCGGGTTTCCTAAAAAGTGTGTCAAAATGACCATATGAATGACGTCCAATAACCGATGATAAGACAAATATCAACGTATTCCAGAGGCGTCGTTAAACAAAACAAACTACTTTTTTTTCAACATAGTGCCATAAAATATACTGGTTTTCAACATAGTATAAAATAGACTGGTTTTCAACGTAATGTTGTCAGATAAACTGGTATTCAACTGCTATTAAATAGACTGGTGTTTGGTGATTTTTTATTTATTTTTTTGCTTCGTTTTTGTTTTTAATACTTTTGTTGTTGTTATAGATTGAATGTTGTTCAACTTAGATTCAATCAGATAGACTGGTATTCATAGTAGATTCGGTGATATCAGATGAACTAGGTACGTCTGTGGTTGACTTGTGGACGTTTTTGTTACTAGATAGAGGAAACCCTATCCGAGATAGAACCACAATTGATGATTGTTGGTTTGCGTTTACCCTGCAGCATCCCAGTTTCATTCTCATAATGTCGCGGTATTTCCTCGAACTCGTCATTAAAATGTAAAAGTTTTGAGCGTAATTCAACATGGACATCATGGTCAGAAACTGCCACACATCGCCAATCAGTTCAACGTCCTCTGTGTCGTAAATTCCTACTAAAATTGAAACACTTTCAAACAGCGACACCGGTAGCAATGTTACAAATGCTAGTATCGAAATCAACACCAGGGGGCGCGTGGAACTGTCGGACTCTTGATTGGCTGATGTCCGTGACCTTATAAATTCATTCCGGAAGTTATTACTTCGTTGAATTCGGATAACCGTAACGATATTTAGGGCTAGAATTATGAAGCACGGCAGGACGGAGGAAACTAGGAGGCGAAGAAAAATGTAATAATACTGAATATCCTGTGAGGCAAAGCAAATACCATCTTCAATCTCCCATTCGACAAGAGCAACAATCACCAGTGTGAAACACGCCGCAAGAATAGTGGAGCAGACGATGATTGCTTTCTTTCTTGTACAAAGACGTGCTCGTGTCAAAGGATAACAGACGCAGACGTATCTATCCAGCGTCAGTCCCACGACCAACCACGGCGACAACAGCATCGCCAACGTTTTTAGACTTATCAGCGTCTTACAAAAAAACACGTTGATATCAACAAACGATGGCAGTTGGAAAATCCTTTCTGAGTTTTCCATCAATCGCAGTGCTAGGAAGAGAGTATCGGATATCGTCATACACTTCAAGTACACGGCAAAGGGGAGAGAAGTCAGCTGTTTTTCAGACATCAACACCCATACGAAGATGTTTCCTATAACGCCCGCTACAACAATGGCCACTAGTACTCCCCACGTGGCGTTTTCGTAGATGTTGCTGGTAGTGAAGTCACTTGCAGGGCGTTCGTAGTCGTTGTAGAGGACGTCGTTGTTTTGCGCTAAGATGGACGTTTGATGAGTTGTTTCAATAAAGCTGGTTTCGTTCAGTGGTGAGGGTTGTTGTGTTGAGTTGGACATTCTGTTCTGTTGTCTGTCGACTGATGTCTGCAAATAAATTATGATAATTAACAAAATATTCATCATCACAATCGTTATCATCATTTGTTGTCAGTGGCGGATCTATGGGGGCCCCGGGTGCTCGGAAACGTTTGGGGACCCTAGGTTTGTCATTGGGGGCCCTCTAAATGGAATTTCTGGTTCCGCCACTGGTTGTTATTATAGTATATTTTAATATTATTAAAACTAAAATTAATATAGTCTGGTTTGAAAAAGTTCTTTCCGTTAACGTTCATGCACCAGTTCATTAAAGTTTCTCAATCTGAGCAAATATGGGTGTTGCTTAATTAATTTCCATATGCCCGACCGCTAATGAAAATCAAGCAATTTATTTTCTGATTTTCATCAACTTTAATGAACTGGTGCATGAACTGTGTCAAAGATTTCCATACCATATGAACTTTTAAGTGAACAGAAAGGGATGAGGAAAAACATAGCCAATAATACAATGACATAATATGGTTTATTTGAAGATGGTACAGATTTGGAAAATGACTTCATTTTATTCAAAAACATTACGAATTTTACTGTTGTTGGACAGACAACTGTCAGCACCATGCACACATCTGGTTCACGGAATTGAAAAATGATGTGTGCCTCAAGTCCCAATATTGACTTTCCATCAGTATCTCGTGTAACCTCCATGCACACGAACAACTGCTTCAAGACGCCTCCTCATTCCTTGGATCAATCTCCGGATTTGTTTGTGAGGAATCCTGTTCCACTCCTCATGCAAAGCAGCAGTCAATTCATTGAGAGTCTGGACAGATGGGTCTCTGTCGAACACGACGGCCTAAAATGTCCCACTGGAATGGTCTCCACAGCATTCTGTTGCAAGAACTGGGTGACAGCACGTGCTCTGTGAGGCCTGGCATTGTCATCCATGAAAATGGATCTTGTGGCTAGAGGATGATTATCAAAATGGGGAAAACAGCTCTATCAAGGATCTCCTGTTGATACCGAGGCCCATTAAGATTACCACGAATGGTGATGAGGTCCATCTTGCAACACAAGGAAATACATCCCCATACCCTGACTGACCCTCCCCCAAAGGGAACCGTCTCATGGATATTGCGGGGAACCATGGGTGTGTTCCTTGTCTCCAGACACGTGTACGACCATCCACCATATGCAATAAGAAACGACTCTCATCGGAAAAGTGAACCCTCCGCTATGATGCAATGCTTTGTAAGCTGGAGACAGTTTTTTTACGCTTAATGTGTCTTCTGGCCCTGTATCCTGCTGATTTCAGCCGATTCCTGAGGGTCCTGTAGGAAATGGCTCTACCTGGTAGCCACTGTTGTTTTAAAGATTTCTCAACAATGCTCTATCCTCTCTTATTGTTGTCTTACGTGGTCTGCAATGTCTTGGACGATTTTTAACATCATTGGTAGCGCTGTATTTGTTCAACAGTCTTGAAATGGTGGAAATATTGCGCTCAAGTTGACGTCCAATTTGTCTGAGGGACATTCCTGCATTTCTCATGCCAATAATTTTCCACGTAGCCTCTGACAATTTACGACGTGCCACGGCATTTATGGTACTGAATATTCAATGCAAATTGACAGGAGAGAGTGTGACATGTAATCATTACAAACTTGATTTCAAAACTATTGAGGATATTACATTCCACGTGCATTGTTCGTCATTGCAGATGCATTGAATATCTCCACGAAAGTCATGCTATTCAGCAAGATGCCACATGTCAATAAATCATTCAGGAAAATGCTCTGTTTTCTTAATTCACAGAATTATAAGTCTACGAATTGGGTGTTGCTTAATTAATTTCCATATGTATATAAGAATACATGCATAGTCTAGTAGGGTAAGGTACATTTATTTACGTGCTTCCTTTAGATAACACAAAAGCCAGAGGTTCCCATTGGAAGCGCTAAATGTTGCAAAGGTCAATAGAAATATCCTGGTTTTGGAATTATAATAACAATAAAAATAGAAGATCAAACGATTAAACTGAGTTCTACAGATGGAATTTATATCGTGAATTCCTGTGGCAGATGAATAAAATGTATTTTAACCCGACGACATAAAACATTAAATGTCATCCCATAGATCAATTTCCATTGCAACATAAAACTGTAATGAATTTACTT
Organism: Cyathermia naticoides; assembly: GCA_033042655.1. Taxonomy (NCBI): domain Eukaryota; kingdom Metazoa; phylum Mollusca; class Gastropoda; order Neomphalida; family Neomphalidae; genus Cyathermia; species Cyathermia naticoides. The sequence continues at coordinate 3,767 of JAUTWP010162720.1, forward strand.
CTATAGCGCGTATTATCACCGTACACTTGCTAAACGATTTTATGGAAATATGAGATTATTCTGCTTTATTCCAAGAAATCCATTTGCAGTTTTTCGTGTCCGGTTTCATTTTTACTTTATTTCGTCTTCTAAGATCACCATCATGGTAATGTATTTTGGTATGCAATTGAAACAATCTAAACCATCACGATTCATATCAGTTGATTTAAGACTGATTTATAGCTGCACTGTCAAGAATACTTTAAATATTTAATCATTTAAAATAGATGTCTTCAGTTTGTTTTATTATGTTATTTTGCTTAAAACAACTAGGCTACACCCTCTCCGCTTAAACATTTTGTAAGCGTTTAATAAAACTGCTGTTGTGTATTTTACATATGTAAAGTTTGTTTTATTTAAAGTTACTAGAAACGTATTTTTCAGTTGTTTTAATTCCTTTCAAAGATTATAATTATCAAAAGTGTATATAAAATCAGGTAATGAACTTTCTGCTAATTAGATCAGTTCAAAGTACAAAATGTACAGACAAACCAGTTTTTCTTAATAAAAAATAAATAAACATTTGCTTAAGCAAGTAATTCTTTGGCAATATTCGGTTAAAACCGGTGCGCATGTGTAAACCAAAGCTGGTTCGCCGATATGTAAATTGATCATGGCCGACGTGTCACTCGGTTGTTTGTCAAGATGACCAGTCAAGTTTTTGGCTCTTGTCGGATTAGCGTTATATACAAGTGACCGTTGGACCAGATTTGACTGTATATGTTTTGACACATCAGTTAATACCTGAAAATACGTTTCTAGTCGCTTTAACGACGCCAAGGTCAAGTTGTTTAACGTATGCGTTCAGAGCCAGGCTGTCACGGGAGCAGTTTATGGTTTTATTCATCCATTGCGTCCGGGACATGAAAATAAAACAGAATCTTACCATCGGCTATGATGACTGAAACCTGAAATTGCAACTTTAATTGCAATTATTATTATTATTTATATATATAAACATATATTATATAGTATAAACTGTCAAAAGTGAAAGTTCACAGGAAAAAGTGCTCTACCAGTATTATAGGGAGCAAAATAATTAAACGTTCAAAGACTTAAAATTTATACATTTATTTTGTTTTACAATATTGTTTCGTAATGGCCTAATGTTGGCCCTTACGAAACAATATTGTAAAACAAAATAAATGTATAAATTTTAAGTCTTTGAACATTTAATTATCTATCTATATATCTATCCATCTGTCTGTCCATCCATCCGTCTAACCATCCATCCATCTGTCCATCCATCCATCTGTCTGTCTGTCTATATCCATATATATCTTGTGTGTAACCTATTTTGTTATGAAATTGCACAGAATGTGATGTGTTATAATAAATAAAGGCTACTTACTGATGAGAAACATGAAGATGAGGTAGATACAAGTGACAGATTTGATCCATGAACTGCAAAGAATAGCAAAATACATCAACACAGTGAATAATAAAACACTGTATAAACATTTCATACAAAACACTGCCTCGTGGAAAACACGAGATCATTGAAATGTGTGAAGTTTTACACTTTATTTTAAAACTACAATAAAAGTAATGCAAGGTAGACAACTCCTACTCATTTAACATGAAGTACCACAATAATTATTTATTCTACCAAAAAGTAATGTAAGGGAGATAACTCTTACTATTAATTTAACATGAAGCTTCAAAATTTATTCTCAATTTATATTCAGTGTTAGAAATAATATACAGATAGAATTGTTTAGTGAGTTTTAAATTATTATATAATATTTAGTTTAAATAAAATCAAACGTCGTTATTATAAATAAATAAATTTAAAATTTAAATAAACAAAGCTTTTTTTTTAAATTATTGTATTTAATCAATTAATCAAGACATTTTAGTAAATGCATAGACAACATAAACAATTTAAACTTCATTCAAGTACCATAAACTTTATACAACTTCATTCATATGTGCATAAGTGAACACTAACATACATTCATTGTGGATCAAAACCACATCACAAAACACACATAATTCTTAATATACATGCATTATTCTCAAAATTAGTTGTTTTAGATATCTCTATGTAAATGTTATAGTGAGAAACAAACATGCGTCGGGATACAAACTGTTTGAAAATGGATGACACATCACGAAGGAGGAAACGTGATGAAGTAATCGGTATCATATAAATAAATGATAAAATGGTCGTTATCCTTGAAGTAAAAACCAGCCAATGATACACAATAGCTGGGAGAAAATTCATCAAAATTGATGAACATTGTGCACTTTGTGACAACTTTTTGCAATTTGGTATGGTGTTAGGTATGGACATAAGGTTTTGTTCATCAAAGACCATGATATGTACTGTCCTGTATGTTGGAATGTTCATACAAAAGACTGCTTATCAAAAGTAGCCTCTGTGGTGGCAGTAGGTTACTTCCAAAGACAATGAATAAACCATTTCTGCTTAGGTCAAGTCATGTTTAACGTCTACATTTAAAGCCAGGCTGTTATAGCAGACGCCTCTTTCAGGTGCAGTTTATGGTTTTATCCATCCACTGCATCCGGGACATGAAAAGGGGGGGAGGGAGCTGAGTGGGCACGGTCACACTAACAAAAAAAAGTGAGTTTCCACTAGCTCAGTCTTGCGACTGCTTATCAAAAAGAGTAGCCTATGACTGTGGTTACAGTTGGTTTCTTCTGAAAATCATGTGTTATAAATACTGTATGATTGCCATTAATAGCCACTGATTAAACAATACACTGGGCCATTGTTAAACTTTGTTCTTTAAATCATTTTACTTATCCATAACATTCATCACATTCAAGACAGGCATGCTAAATATCAACAACACATTCAATTAAAACATTATAAATTCTAACAATATTTTTGGGGAAGTGCAGGTAGATAGATCATTGAAAAAAAAGGTGACATATTTCTATGTACTTTTGATATACAGGTTCTCTTTAACGTGTTTTAGTAATTGCATCTAGCCTTTTGAAATGGTATTATGCAACAAAATTCTCATTATTGATAAAAATAGTTCCACTCCACATGGGTGCTGGTTATAACCTGTGTCATATTCTGTATCTAAGACAGGAAAAAACAACAAAGCACTTCAATGGAGTTTTATACACAATTAAAGTAAAGTTTGTTTTATTTAATGATGCACTAGAGCACATTGATTTTTATCTTATCATCGGCTATTTGACGTCAAACCTATTATACACTATTAAGAGGAATTCACTTATTTGATGGGAATAAAAAGTAGGAAAAATAATACCCACTAGCATTGGGTATAACTTACCATATGCATAATCACTTAGGTATGCATAGTCCAATGTTGATGATTTTGTAAGACCTGTGACAAATGCAAGACAGTTAGGTAATGTATTAACACACACAATAAACAACACACAAACACATTGAAACCACCGGCACGCACATAACCATTAGTTACTGTATGAAATTAAAACAAACAAATTATTATAATCATTTAACTCAAATTTCTTAAACATTGTTGTATTTAAAACAGATAAAAAATATTTAGTATAATATTATAACATGAAAGGAAGATCTATATTAGATTATTTCCACCATACAAATAATTGTGTTTTTTAAAATTGAATTACAAAATCTCAATTAATTGGCTAACGTCATCTTTATCTTTAGTCATTTAGTAAGCTATGTAATTATATATTGGTATATTTGTCAAAAAATACAAAATAATTTTGTATCCAAGTTATCAATAACATGTATGATGGTTATGTACAGTGAAACCCTTCTAAACCAGACTCTCCATAAACCAGAATCCCCTCTAAACCAGAATCCCCTCTAAACTGGACAAACAATTTAGTCCAATGTATCCATTTAGTGTAAATCTAACCCCTGAAAACTGGACACCTATAAAAACTGTACATTTTACTTTCCCTCTGGGTGTCCAGTTTACCCAGAGTCCACTATAAAATGTTGATAAATTCAATTTTCACCAATAATGAAAATTGCAATATGTTATATATAAATATCTACACATACAAGACTACGTTCTACTAAGATTCAGCTAGGAGTAATGAGTACAGTTAAAGATGTTAGTAATCTTCCAGCACAGAAAGCAATCAAGCACAAGCCACAACTGTCTAAGATGAACCAGGAACAACAGTAAACAGAAACAGTAAACCAAAACAGCTGCTGAACATCATTTTATGTTGTTACGAAAATTTAGAAAAAAATATGTCCACATAAAATCTTTTAATTTTAAAAATTATTATTCATAATCAAGTTGAATAGGACACGTTGAGTTGTGCTAAAGAAAATATTGTTTTATTTAACGATTACAATAGAGCACATTGATTTTATCTTATCATTAGCTATTGGATGTCAAACATATGGTCATTCTGTCATTCTTTAGAGGAAACCTGCTGCCACATAAGCTACTGTTTCCAATAAGCATCAATGGGACTTTTATAAGCACTTTTCCACAGGTAGGACAGCACATACTATGACCTTAGATGAACCAGTTGTAGACCACTGTTTGGAACGGAAAATAGCCCAAAGTGCAAATGGAACAAATTGGGTTGTGCTATTATGTTAAGTTGATTAAGACTATTTTTTACATGTATTGTAATATTTTTACAAATTTAACGAATATTTCACAAATGATCAGCATATGTTGTTAGTGGTTCATCAACAGACTCCTATTTCAGATTAGTATACTAAGTTAAACCTATTATTGCCAGCAGTCAAACATATCTTTTTTTTAACATTGTTCACAAGTTGTTTTTTTGTTATAAAAATTAAAAGAATATTTTTATAAATAACATTGTCTTACAAAATAATTATTTCAAGATAATAATAATGGCAATTAAATTATAATAAATTACATATAAAGAATTTGTAATAAATTAAAAATGACAACAAACTGTTTTCACTTTTAAAATATTAACAGCTGGTAACTATAGGTTTGTACTACACAATCTATGAAAGAATACAAAAAGCAAAAGCACTTACGACTGGCCCCGTCTTCGTCCGACTTGTTCAGCTTAGAGAGGGCAAGTCCAGAGAAGGGGAGACTACTCTGCGTGTTGGAGCGCACCATGTTCTGTGACACAGTGCTGCTGAACACACCATTGGTGTTGTAGGTCATGGGGTAGGTGAAGCGAGAAGAGTGTGAGCTATTGCTTGGCGTTGGAGAGGAGGGTGGGTGTTGTGATGTGGGACTGGCCAGCTGAGAGAAAGAATTGGTGCGTGGGATCTCCTCAGTGACCGAGTGTTTGGTGCTAGAGTGCAGACAGTCCGACTGAGTGGACTTAATACTACAGGATCGAGTCAGACCCTGCGTGCTACCCGCAGCAATCAGCGTTTCCCTCGTTTGGGCCAAAATTCGAGCACTGGCCCCACTGAGAGCTCGGGCCTGCTGAATTTGTGACTGGATACTGGAAGCAACAGACGACAGTGATTCTTCAGTCTCAGACACTGGATTGTGCCCGTGACCGTTACTAGACTTAAGCCAAGAACCATTAGCAATGCCAGAGTTTCTAGGACTAGAGTACTCCACAACGGCATAGTTACCTCCTCCAGCTTGCAACGCGGCGGCGGCTTGCTGTGCTGCCTGAAGCTGCTGCAAGTTAACATAGTGGCTTGTCTGTTTGTCAGTCTTGCCATAAGTAGCGTGTGGGTTAGATATAATAGTACTAGGACACAGATTACCACTTTCACCTTGAGAGGCAGCCCGTGTCAGACTACCCTTGCTGTCAAACAGTCGCCGCCTACCCAGAGTGTTCGACTGAAAGTCCTGACTTGCTGGAGTCTGGCTGACACCAGTAGATTTACTGGATGTCAGACTTCCATTCCTTCGCCGCCGCTCCAATGTTGAACTGCTGTAAGATTCGGGTCCCATGTCAGAAGACATGTCTTTATGTCCCATGCCAATCTTAGATCCTCCGCTGCCTGGCCGCGGTATACTGCTCTGTCCTCCGTTTTCACTGGGAACTTTGACCGGACTGTGAATAGCATCAACGCCATGCTTGGCCAGCCGGCTGCCCACAGTGGAAGATCCCTTTGAGCTGGAACTCTTATTGCTGCCGATGGAGGAATTACTAACATTGCTTAGCGGTCGACGGTATCCAAATCCAGTATTGCTAGGACTAGCAGAATTAGCTCCCCTTGCACTCTGCATGCGTTTCATGCTCGTCTCTAACAAGTGAGAATTGTCCGTGTTGGTCTCACAATCCCGTTTTGTTGATGGGCTTGTGGAAGACGTACCTCTTTCACTTTCAGCATAGGTAGCACTGTCACTGCGATAGCCTAAGTCTGGATGGCTGGTATTGGAGCTCTTCCTTAATGAACCGTAACCTGGCTGCTGTGGTCCACCTCTCCACTGCGAATGATCCACCCCATTGTTATAAGGATACGCGTAATCACTGGGGTCACTGCTCAACAGTTTGCTGTTCTGTGGTATGGAGTACTTCCTCCATCCACTGTGTCCGGAATCACTGTTATAATCTGTGCCAAGGAATGCACTGGTGCCTAGGTTGGGCACTCTCTTGCTTGGAATTTGATTGCCACCATTGTTGAAGTCGTGTGTCAACTCCCTTGGAACCCGTTTGAGGCTGTTGTAGGGGTTTCCATCGGACAGTGCTCCCTGTGATGACCCGGTCAGATTCTCATCAGTACTGATCTCGTTGATGGTGTCGCTGATGTCCCCGCTGCTGATAGAGCTGCTGTCATCAAAACTGAAACAACAAAATCAAGAAATAGAAGTAATTGTTTAAAAAATATTATATATTGCTGATTTAAATAAACATATCACAGAAGTTTACACTTTCTGTAAGTATATAATAAAAACATACAATTCCTGAAATAAAAAATAGTTAATATGTCAAATATACCTGTAAATATGAAAGAAAAGTTTACATCAGTATTAAAATCTGAAAAAAACACAAAAAAAACTTTAATATACAATTGTAACTGCAGGAACAAATATTTTGAAAAAAAAAACCCACCTAAAGCTAAGAACAAACATTCTCCCTGAAAAACTGACTATGTTTTAATAAACTCCATTATATAAAAACTTTAAATAAAAACAATAAATAACACTGGAAAATAAACTGCAAATATACTATAAAGAACGAGCCATCCTTAACAACACCTGTGTTTGCAAACAACCTTTTCTGAATGAGTCAATACATTTTAATAATATAAATCTATAACTATGTACATGTAGTACCGGTCTCCATGACCGAGTGGTAAGCTATCGGACTTAAGGCTGGTAGGTACTGAGATCGAATCTCTCAGTCGAGG
>JAUTWP010162731.1:0-11069 GCA_033042655.1 Cyathermia naticoides
TTACCTCCAGGCTCTAGTGGAGTACTACAAGTGTCCAAAGTATGATGCTAAGATTATGGCAATACTTTGAGAAAAACAAAAAAATCTCTAATGTAAAAAAATGTTTCATGGAGTTGGGCCCTTTTTGAAGTCACCGATTCAATTGTATTTATTACATACGCATTCAATTATAGTATCAAGACCATTCCCAACCACGCAATAAAAGAATCTTTTATTGCACGTATGTCCAATGAAAGAACTTTTTAGTACCCTTTGTTATGGTTTCAGTTAGCTCCCTTAATCATGAATTATTATTACTTTATTATATAATAAAATATTATTTTCAAATATTATCATTAAAATTAGTTAAAATGTTCAACACAAATTAAATATATATTAATAATTACTATGAACACTTTCTTTATCGACTGTGATGTGTGTGATTAATGGCTAAACTCATGAGGTTTTCTATAACTTTGCGTTGTTCAATTCTATTTATGGAAAACGGCTCAATACCTTGCAGAGATTTTAATTTGGAACTTCCGCTCATACATTTGGACAACAGTAATATAAAGAAAATTCTTTCAAGACCACTACCGTAACAACACTTTATTCTAAAATGACTAACACTATACCAAGTGACCAACATTGTAACAAGAGCTATTTTGGTTATGTCATGTTTTAATGTGAACTAATTGAAATCTATTTAAACGTGCAGGTTTCTACTTCTTGTTCAGAGATGTGGACAATGACAACATGGATGTGAAGAAGTTCAGAACTCCACAAGACACAATCATGACTTTGTTCCACATGACATTAGGAGAGTTCAAAGTAAGACTTTATGACATCATTTTCTTCTGGGTTCGTTGCAAATGGGTGAAATATTCTCGCAGCGACGTTAAACTAAATATTCACTCACTCATTGTTCTGGTTTGTTTATACTATACCTCAAATGGTAGAGTATTTGGTTGAGAAAAAACAATATTAGGCTGTACGAGGGTGCAAAGGTTATTTTGAGAGGTGTCCAGTTTTTACAGGGTTTAGATTTACGCTAAATGGACACATTGGGACCCAATTGTTTGTCCAGCTTAGAAGGGATTTCAGTTTAGAGGCGTTTCAGTGTATTTTTATATAGGTTAATGACTGTAAATACAATAAATGAATAATGATTGAATTGAATACAGACAACTCGTAAATGTTTTTCACACTCATTGCAGCTATGCAGGTATTCTTAGTGTACCAGAAAACTGTAATACAAATTGGAAAAATATTTAATATATATAAGCTAAACAAATAATGAGACAATTTTCAATTTATTAATTTTTTTAATATTTTTTTTTATAAATAAAACAAAGTTTACTTTTTGACTATAATCATTCACATTTTTATTGTTATTTTTTCAGTACGATGCGTTCAACTTTGCTCGGTATCCTCCATTAACAAAACTAATATTTGCCATCTTCATGATCCTCGTTCCCATTCTACTGCTGAACATGCTGATAGCTATGATGGGAAACACGTATCAACAAGTCATTTCTAAGTCAGAAAAGGAATGGAGAAAACAGGTCTGTTGATGGTCATTGATTTGCTGTACATGATTGTTTTATTTTCCATCCCAACAAATAAAATCAGGTTCAAGTTCCGATTAATGATTTAACATGCTTCTATAAAAAACCCTGTTCAAGCATGCTTCCATTGGGAGCAGCCTCTGGCCAAATCAGGGCCCATTCCAAAATAGAGATGGTAAAATCAGGGGATTAATGTTTTATATCAACCCATTATACCTTATTATGAAGCCTTATATACAATGTCCATTTTTCATGTAGCTGTCTTGATGAATATTTTCATTGGGATTTATTTTTATTTTTAGTGGGCTAAAACTGTGGTTGTGTTGGAGCGTGGTTTTTCCAAGAAGCAGCTACTACAGTTTCAGAAGGAATACTCTGTAAGGATTCCATCAACATCTGGAGAAAAGATACATGAAGTGCGGGCAATAGTGGTGATAAAAACTGCCCTCAAGACAAAGGCTCAGTGTCGTAAAGCTGCTGATACCAATTGGAAGGTGAGTGCCTTTTCTTGTTTTCATTCTCTCAGCTACAGCTTGGGCTATTTTCCGTTCTATCTAGTGGTTCACAACTGGTTCATCAAAGGCTGTGGTATGTGTTGTCCTGTCTGTGGGAAAGTGCATATAAAAGATACCTTGCTGCTTATCAAAAAGAGTAGCCTATGTGGAGGCAGTGGGTTTCCTCTAAAATAAATGTGTCAAAATGACCATATGCATGATGTCCAATAAGATAAAAATCAATGTGCTTCAGTGGCATTGTTAAATAAAACAAACTTTTATTTTCATTCACATTGATCTTGAAGTGAAACAGCTTTGTGATTTAACCAGATTTTTCTGTTGAATTTTTATTTCTGGAATTACCATCATCTAGAAGAGTACTCATATTTTATATTTTGTTTCAGCGTCTTGGAAAGAAGATTATTCTTCAACTGAAAAAAAACAAGAAGAGTGGTAAAAAGGGAATGTTTGAGTTTCGCCAGCAAAATGGAAAGAAGCCGACACCAAAACAACATCGGAGAGCTGAGGCTGATAGTGAGTCTGAGGAATCTGACGGCTTCACATCAACAGTGCAGCAAGTTGCCTGGCAGAAAGACATCGATCTCACTAAAGGTCACACGTTTCTGGCGGATGTTGCTGAGATTGAGAAGATAAGTCCTCGGACTGAGTTAACACAAAGGCATTCTTCAGTTCCAAATGGAAAAGTAAAACATAAAGAAAAAGTAGTGAAGTCTGCTGATGCAGGTAATCAAAATGTGAAGATACCACTTGTGTACAATCGCGTTCATCCAATGATGCCGAAGCTACACAGTGACGACATATTTGAAGAAGATTCATCCAATGTTGGTGGTACGTCTGTACAACCGTCTCATTTACTAGAAACTCAACAGTTTGAGCCTAGGTTGGTTGAACTGGGCTGTGCAGAGCCTTCATTAGAAACAGAACCTTCAGAGTGGAAGAAGTCTCATCAAAGTGATTCCAAGGATGGGGAACAGCAGTCTCCTCAGAAATCATTATCTTCTGTTGTAAGTGCCTCCTCATGGACTGAAGACACCACCACAGTTGTTTCAAAAGACCGGCGTAAAAAACAAAAACAGCAGAGGTCGTCCAGACAGAGTGGCACACCCCAGTCTCAGTCATCCACTACATCACTGCTTGGTGCCAGTGATGAGAAAGATTCTGTAGTCTGAGACTGTTGCCCTTTGTGTACTATATTTGAATGTTTGGAAGATGTTGTGTTTGTGTATGGAAGTGTTTTATTAACACAAGAATGTACTGGTCTAGCCAGAATGTGTAACAACTCAACTTCACTTGGAAGCGAAGTATGAATTAGAATTGGTATAAAGTGTTGGCTTTGAATATTTGAATGTTGGCTTTGAATATTTGAATGTGGTGTCTGCTATAACAGCCTGACTCTGAATGTAGACATTAAACAACTTGACCTGATTTGAATGTTTGGAAGATGTTCTATCATGTATGGAAGTGTTTTAGTAACATAATACTGTACTAGTGTAGTGAGAACGTGTAACAAGTCAACTAGCTATGACAGCTTCACTTGGGAGGGAAGTATGAATTAGAATTGGTATAAAGTGTTGGTTTTGAATGTTTGGAAGATGTTCTATCATGTATGGAAGTGTTTTATTAGCACAAGCGTGTACTAGTCTACCCAGAAGGTGTAACAACTCAACTGGTTATGGCCTGTAATTTCATAACAGCATCATTTAATTGGGAAGTATGAATTTGTATTGGTATAAAGTGTTAACATCAACTGTTTTAAATTTCAATTTGGCTCCATTGTTTGACTATGGGACTCACAGTAAGGATCATATGAAGTAGTATTTGTTTAAAGATGTTAAATGTTGGCATTGACTGGTTTTAATTTCCATTTGGCTCTATATATTTTAACATAGGACTTTCAGACAAAGAATTATATGATGTAGCAATGGTATCAAGAGTTGGTATTCACTGGTTTTAATTTCCATTTGGCTCTATATATTTTAACATAGGACTTTCAGACATAGAATTATATGATGTAGCAATGGTATCAAGTGTTGGCTTCAACTGGTTTAAATTTCCATTACCAGTAATTCTGTCTGTCTTTTTAAGCATGGGACTGTTACAAAGGTTCACTGTTATCAGATCACCTCAGTGGACATGGAGGTTTACCTGTGTATAACATGCAGTGTATTTAATGCAGAGTTTTGTGTTTCAAATTAACATGGGATGCCATCTACTTGCCTAAGATAAATCAAATTTCATTTCATGTTGATCATTTTGTAACATTTTCTTATTATGAATACTGGAAATTGTTTTTTTCTGAATTTTAAAAAATGTATAATTGATTTCATTGCCAGGAATGAATCTCAACTTAAAATCTTGACATTTCCAAGATTACTTTTATTTCTCATTAAATTAGTCAGATGAGTAAGAATATTTCTCAATTTTTAATGAACTACATGTATTAACATTGTTATATTTTAATAAAGGTATCTATATTTTAAATAGGTTTTTACAAAGATCAAAATGCCATGTTATTATATAGGTTATGATAATATAATGGGGAAATGCCAAGTAGGGGTTTTATTCTTTCAAATCTAATATATGCCCATGTTTCCCCAAGAGGTGTTTTTTGGGGGGTTTTTGGTTGTATATTTGGGTTTTTACTCCATGAATTGACGGACAGTTATAATATAACATAGTTATCAGCACCTGGTTAATATGTACATTCCAAGCATTTATAGAGAACATTTAATGTATAGGCAAGCATATACCATGACATAATATATACATGTATATAGATATTTTTAATTTTATTTTATGTTTTACTTTAATATTTTATGAGTAATATACATTTTACATTGACAATCCCTTTTAAGGTCAAGCAAATGGTAAATGTCTTATATTGTATACTACATTTTGTTTTTAGTAATACACATTTTTATTAAAATTTAAAGAAGTCATTTTCAAGAAACCCACAATTTTAAATTTTGTGAAAATAAAGATTTTATATGTCGTTAAATGATACTTAATAAAATGAAGTTTAATGTGACAGTCACTGGTTAATTTTGCAGTGATAAACATATAAAGAAGTCATCTACAAAATGTAAATATGATATACAGTGAAACCTGTCTAAACCGGACCCCTTAGAAACCGAAATCCTGTCAAAATCTGACAAATAATTCTGTCTCAATGTGTCCAGTAAATCTAACCTATGAAAATGGAAATTTTTCTTAGTCCTTTGAGTGTCCTGTTTAGACAGGTTTCACTGTATTAAATTATATACACATGTAGATATTTATGTTTTACTTTGATAGACATTTTAAACTGGAGCAATGTCAATAAGTCATGTAGAAAATAGGGTAATATATTATTTTAATGTTTTTTGTTTACTTCTCAGCTTTTCTGAGAATATATATTTCTTTTATTGCTCTTTACTAAATAGTGGAAGTTGAAACTGAACCATTACATCAAATGATTCTTTTTAAACCACAGTGCTTAACATAATTATTATTAGAACAGGGGGAGTGGGAAGTAGCTCAGTCGGTAGTGTGTCCTCTATTGAAGCTGTCGGTCGATGGATCGATCCTTCTCAGTGGACCCAGCTGCAGTTTGAGCTATTTTCCATTCCATTCAGTGGCCCACAACTGGATAATCAAAGGTTGTGGTATGTGGTATTCTGTGTGTTAAAGTGCATAATTATAAAGATCCCTAGCTGCTTATTGGAAAGAGTAGCCTATGTGACGGCACAGGGTTTCCTCTAAAAATTACCATATTAATGATGTCCAATAGACAATGATAATTATTATTAGAACAGGGATGAGATTCCTCCAGATTTATTTGGAATTCCATATTTTAGTGTCATCCAGAATTCCATATTTTAGTGATCCAGAATTCCATATTTTAGTGTCATCCAGAATTCCATATTTTAGTGATCCAGAATTCCATATTTTAGTGTTATCCAGAATTCCATATTTTAGTGTCATCCAGAATTCCATATTTTAGTGTTATCCAGAATTCCATATTTTAGTGTTATCCAGAATTCCATATTTTAGTGTTATCCAGAATTCCATATTTTAGCACCATCCAAAAATCATTTCCTTATAATTATATAGATTATATTTTTTTCTCATTCCTGTTTCTGTTTGTTTTGACAATGCCAATGTGTTACCACCGATGTAAAAGTTTCTAGATTTTTTTTAATAGGTCTCTCATAACTGCTAGAAAGTAAATGAATGAATGTCCCCTTTTTTTCTTCTTTTTTTTGAGAAATAATGGGCCTCTATTGCCTAGGATTTTTTATTTTGTTCATGTGCAGTATCTGCTTTTATTAAGACAATCAATCTGAATAATTATGTTGGTGCTTTACAAATGAAAGATACCCAAGTTCAAGCATTTGTACTAAACAAATATTTAACACATGTACACCACAAAGTACAAAGGGTAATAGGAACAGTGTTGCATTTTTAATCCATCCTGTATATATAAGTAACTTTGTACATTTTATTTTACAAATATATTCATAAGGTGATATTATTTAAACTAAACAAAAAGGGCATTTTGTAAACATTTATACAACACAATATACATGTATAACTGAGCCTAATTATAACCAATTTTGAATGTCATTTGAAAAATAGGGTAATATACAGTCAAACCTGCTCAATTGGCCACCTGTATTAAGTGGCAAACTGTCTTTAATGGTCACCTTTATTTTCTCACAAATCAGCTAATTTAGTATAATATAACCTGTATTAAGCAACCACATGTCTTAAGAGGCCAATTTTTTTTCTCCCTTGGGTGGCTGCTTAAGACAGGTTTGACTGTACAATGGGAAACGTGTTTGTCCATAAAGTGTTTCAATGTCAAGCAGCGCCTTTTAATGGAGATATGACACTATTTTTGTACAATCTAAGAAAACAATAAATTATTTATGAATAATAAATTATACTGGTTTAGATAACTAAACAAAATAAATACAATAACAATGGATCCATAGATCATTGACGCTGAAAATAAATTGCTTTGTGTTTTTACTATTGTGCAATCTCACCACCATTAATATGCTTTGAGATCGGTCGAGCTGTTATGATTGGATAATTGAACAGCTTACTTGACGTCACAGAATTTAGGATATATAATCTAGAGCCACCGCCCACCTATGGCATAAGTTCTTACAGAAATGGGTTTGCCTCAAATTTACTTGTTGATGGTGATTGCAATTTTCGGAAATCTTAATCTGACAAATCAATTTTCGACTGAGGAAAATGGAAATTTAGTTACCATATCTTCTGAAAGACCACAGTTCATTAAAAATCATACAGATGTCAATGTTCTGAACTGTGCTGACAAGACATCATGCAACTGTACAGAACCTGAGCTTTGCAACGATCAAATAACTACAACGATACCCATGGTCTCCTTGATTGACACTGGTACCATGTCCAGAAAGACTTACAAATCGTTCGAGAGAGTGGCACTTTATCTCCATTTTCTTTTTGTTGTCCTAGGCATCATTGCCAATACTTTCAACATCATCGTGTTCACTCAAAAGGGAATGAGAAGCGCAACTTCAACGATTCTGACATGTCTGAGTTGTTCTGAAATGGGTTTCGCCTTTTGTGAGCTGATTCTTACATCTTGTGCGGCGTGTCTAGGACATCATACCTACACGTCCAAGCTATACTGGACATTACTTCAGTGGGTAAGGGTCTACATGACTACTGTTTTTCAAAGAAGCGCATTTTGTTTTAATGTATTAGTTGCAACAGAGCGATTTATCGCGGTTTCATTTCCTTTGAAAGCTAATCAAATTTTACGACGAAAGAATCCTGTGGTATTTTGTGTAGTAATATTTATCGTAATATTGGCTATTCATATCTTTAATCCTCTTAAATTGGACATCGTTGCTATGCACATTGGACATAGTTATATACACGTGATACAAAGTTCCCAATTGTATGAAGAATCCACTGCCGTATTTGACGGTCTGACTATTGGCACAAAGGTTGTTTTTGCTTATATTCCTCTGTTTGGTTGTCTTCTTATGAATATCCTTATGGTTATTGCCCTCAAGAGACACAGCAAGAGTCAAAAGATGTTGAAGACAAATCAGAGTGTACAGAATAATAACAGACATGAAGTGCAGACGACAATAACTGTACTGGTTTCTTCTCTTTTATTTGTACTGTTATCCTTACCCGTCACTACAAGCTCTATCGTCAAGAGTCTCAACCCAGAGTATGGAAGTCACAAGAGAGAGCATTACCTCTACACTTTCGTCACCTATTTAACAGGTCTGTTGTCTATCCTCGGACTATCAATGGATTTTGTTGTCTACATGATCCTCGGTAGAGCATTTCGCAGAACATTTTTGCGTTTATTCAGCTCGCTCTATGATCGTCTGTGCTGTTTGTGTCCTAGTAGAAAATACAGCTCCAGTTCTGACGTAACAACCGCCACCAGCATGTCAGATTTAGATAGCAGAACACGTGGTGGACTTAGCCGAGAAACATCGAGAAACAGATACTAGTATGGTCAGGTCAGGTCATGTTGTTTAACGTCTACATTCAGTCTTTTCCCGGGCGCCGTATTTGGTTTAAAACATCCACTGCGTCCGGGACAGAAGGGGGGCAGAGGGGGTAAGGTAACACTAGCGGAAACAAAAGTGTTCCCATTAGCCCGGTCCTTACCAGTATACACTAAATGTTAGTTAAATAGTTCTACGTCCGTTCCACAACTGGTTCATCAAAGGCCGTGGTATGTATTGTTATGTCTGTGTGAAAATGGTTTACACACAACTTTGGAATAGAGTCTATAATCTAATTGATTATAATACAGCTAAGTAAGGTGTTTTCTTGAAAATTGGAGAACAATTATTTTCATTTATTGAAACATTCAATTGAATATATCAATGACGACCATGGTTTAGTCGTAGCAGTAACCCGGGTTGTTTTGACTTATAAAACAACCTGTCGTAAAATAGTTTAAGTATGTTCCTTCCGCATTTTATGTTTTTGTTTTTGTCTTACATTTCTGCTTGTTTGTTTTAGTAGGGTGTTTTAATGAATTTCATAAGAACCAGTTCATTATTTTCAATTATAATTCTAACTATAATTATATGATAATATAATTATGATGCTTGTTCATTATAAATATGCATATTAAAATTTCGTTGAATTTATTTTCTTGTTTAAATATCAATAATATGTTTTTTTAATTAATGCAATGTTGAATTCAATGATTATTTTGATGAATCAATTTAAATTACTAAAACCTTTTTGAAGACACAATGGTTCTTATTCCTCGGTTCCAAATCATTGTCGTCACATTTGGAATCCGTCTTGTGTGAAAAATTAAATATTGGTCACTATACATTTTTTTATCAATTTTGAAATTGTAGAGCAGGATGTAGCTCAGTCTGTAGCGTGTCCATTTTGTAAGAGGTCGATCGTCGGGTCGATCTTACTCAGTGGACCCATCTGCAGTTTTGGCTATTTTCCGTCGCAACCAGTGGTCCACAACTAGTTCACCAACGGCCATGGTATGGTTTATCCTGTCAGTGGGAAAATGCATATAAAAGATCCCTTCCAGCTGATCGTAAAGAGTAGTCTATGTTCATCAAAGGCCATGGTATGTTCCGTCTTGTCAGTGGGAAAGTGCATATAAAAGATCCCTTGGTGCTTATCGGAAAAAGTAGCCTATGTGGCGGCAGGGGGTTTCCTTTAAAAGAGAAATATGTCAAAATGGCTATGTGTATGACGTCCAATAGCCGATGATAAGATAAGAATCAATGTGCTCTAGTGGCGTCATTAAATAAAACAAACTTTACTGGCAAAAAAAAACAAAAAAACATATCCAAATAGAGCTTTTTAAAATTACAATATTTCTAGACTTACCTGGACTGAGTCCTTTGAATGGGTTGACGTCATCTTCAGTTAGTGGTGTAGAAGATAGTATAAAGTAAATTCCAGCATTGATGGTTTGTGCGACTTGGAGATTTCCAGATAACTCAATTCTTCCTTCTGCCCAGAGATTCTCCCAAGCCTTGAAACACAGGGGAAGCAATTTGTTTAAAGTTATAAAAGTTTATTTTACTTAACGACGCCACTAGAACACATTGATTTTATCTTATCAGCGGCTATTGGATGTCATACATATAGTAATTTTGACATATTTTAAAGAGGAAATCCTATGCCGTTACATAGGCTACACTTTTCCATAAACTGTAAGGGATCTTGTACATGCAATTTCCCACAGACAGGACAGTATAATACCACGGTATTTGATGAATCAGTTGTGGAGTTCAAAGTTATAATGTAATAATATAATTTAGTTAGTAATAAAACACACCAATATCGCTACATACTTTAAAATATTAATATAGTTTTGCTATTGAGAATTATTGTCACCTTTTGAACAGCTTCAATTTTGGACAGAAAATAGGAATGTTTAGTTTTAAAAATTACGTGACCTGTAAGTTAAAATAGGTAAAATTTCGCATCCTAAAATGTATACATGATACATACAAAAATGACATTAATTAAAGGGTCTAGTAACGTATTTTTAGGTATTAACTGATGTGTCAAATAACATGAAATAAATCTTTGTTGGTTACATCGGTTATTCACTTACCGATTTGGAAATGTGAGTGCTCAAACTCTACCACGTAAGTACGATAATCGAGAAAAAAAAATCGAAGTTAGATTTTGAAAGGTTTGCTTAAACAAAATGTTTATTTTTATATTTTTTATTAAGAAAACTGGTTTATCTGTACTATGAACTTATGCAATTTGCAGAAAGTATGTCATTTAAATTTAGGTCAACTTCAAGGAACAACGACAAATACGAAAGGTTCTGCACTCATAAAACATAATTTTCAACTAAAATTGAATGTATCTTCCCGTAGCAAAAGTAACGGTTATAAAAAGTCACCAGAGCACATTGATTTTTGTACCAGTCTCCGTGGCCGAGTGGTTAAGCTATCGGACTTAAGGCTGGTAGGTACTGAGATCGAATCTCTCAGTCGAG
>JAUTWP010162742.1:0-11069 GCA_033042655.1 Cyathermia naticoides
TGAATGACGTCCAATAGCCGCTGATAAGATAAAAATCAATATGCTCTAGTGGCGTCGTTAAACAAAACAAACTTTACATCAATTGACCAACTAAAATGTGACGCTATTGTCAGCTCACTTGACATTATTTATTTTGACTGAGGGTAAGGGTAAATATTTAACATTAACCATCATGCTATTAATACATTACCTTTAGAGAAGCAACATAAACAATCTAAGATGGACTTGACGATACATTATCTGAAACCATTTGTGGATCCAGAGGGGAGGGGCTATGGGCTCAGACCACCTCACCTCTACCACCTCAAAAGTTTTGTATTCTAAAATGCACACATACATGCATTTATAAATCATATACTAGTATGTTGAAGTCTCCACCCCACACACCCTCACCCTCCCTATCCTGTCTATGGGAAAGTGGATATAAAAGATCCCTTGCTGTTTATCGAAAAAGAGTAGCCACAGTATGGCGGGAACAGGTTTTCCCTCTTCTACTAACATAAATATCTGTCCTGGACAGACAGCTCAGGAAGCTGAGCTGTGTGCCTGTGACAGAGTGCTTGAACATTAATTGGATATAAGCATGAAAATAAATATAACCAACCAACCAATTGAGACCAACAAAATATGAAATGTTTTACTCTTCAGTAAAATTCACTGAGTTTAATGGGAATATACAGTCAATAATTTTTTATCCTATTCATGCAGGTGACATTTGTTACATGACTGTGTAAAACACTGTCAAGGGGTCGCTGCCAAATATAAGAACCATTGTACTTCATAATTTTAGAGTTGAGGCTTTTATTCATACCATGACAATGAATCTGCTTTTTGAGCTTTTGATAGTTTATTCCAAAGAACATATTATCTGAAAGTCACAGCAGTTTGCTATCTAAAACTACATAAAGAGCATTGTTACTATTCCTTATCTAAATCCACATCAATGACGATGTCTAAAACATCATGCTGATATCCATCCATTTTGATAATGGTATTCATTATACTAGGAAAGTACGTGAATACATTTTTACAGAACTTGTATGATAAATTGTATCAAATGACCCCTCTTGTATGATAAATTGTATCAAATGACCCCTCGTGACTGTGCACTTAGTGACAATAGTATCCTCAAGGTTACATGCATTTCTTGCTGAACAAAACAGATCGCATGTCGTACAGTAACAAACAAAATGCTGTTCGGCAACATGCAATATCTTTATTACTTGTTCCATGTCATGGTTTTTATTTTATTAAAAAAAGCAAACCCATTCAGTTCTATATAGCACACAATTTTTTTTTTATCTTATAATCGGCTATTGGATGGAAATAGAAAAAGAATAAAAGAAGAGAGATACAATTTCAAATTTGCACCTCAAAAAAAAAAAAGGAGATGGTTTTCAAATACATGTACTCTTATCCAAGGTTCTCATTTGTTATACAATTCTATGCATAAAAAGGTTTTGTAATAAATATTTTTCTATCTAGGTACCGGTAATTTATCTTTGATAAACAAATTTAATTCTAATTTCATTTAGTGTATTTTTTTGCAAATCATCATGGGTTTAAAGGTGGAGTGTCTGTTTTCTATGCATGAAGTTTATCTTTTACTAATAAAAAATACAAGCAAAACTAGTTTTAATAAATTTGTGCGTCTTTTCTATCAAATAATATTGTCCATTACTAAAATCCAATACTCAAATCCACAACATGATTTCTCCGCCTTGACGGTCCAAAGTTGTGCTATTTTTAACTGCTGTGGCAGAGTTTAAGCCAGTTTATTCAATAGAGAGACCTTCACGTGATCTTAATCTAGTGGCAGTGCGCTTCTTGACAGCCATAGCTCAAACAACACCCTTTTCTCATGATCTAAATATAGTACGGCTGATGGTTGCATCAGAAATATGGAGCACGTTGCGCATCAAACAAATGTACAAGATAATTATATTCTAAATCTAAATGGTAAATATTAAAAAAAGCCCAGACGTTGCCACTTTAATTACTGACGGTTAACATTATGGATTTATCCATACAAATATTGGAGGTAATTATTCAACAAACATTATTTTGATCTAGATACCATCTGATCATGTGACTGACCTATGAGTATGAGTCTTTTTTTAAATATCCGAACACAAATAAAGTTGTCTGATTTTCCATGACTATTCCACAAAATAATGAGTTTTAAAATTAATTTTAATATATTGTAAATTAGGCTTTGTATAGTTGCCTTTCTTTGATTGCAATGTGATTTTCACATTGACAATACACAGCCAATCGTGACATCACTAATCACCTTTATTTAAAAAAAAATACAAAGTTTTTAATTACCCTGTCGTGTTTAGCAGAGAAACATGTACCGACATAGTTTTGTTCAGTCTAAGATAACAGTGAGCTGCTAATTGACAACAGCTAAGCTTCTTTATTTGAAAACACTTTACAGAGTGGACTGTTGCTATTCAGAGGAAGAAACTAGGAGGGCGGAAAATGAGAAGGGTGCAGATCACGAGAAAGGGAATGGCGACAAGCAAAAGGGGGTGGGCCGCCCACTTAAATGGACCATCAAGAACACTGCTAGTAACACTTTTACTTTTAGTTCAAATTGGATAATTCATGCCGTGAAATTCATGTCATGAAGTTCAGTCAAGATTTTTAAGGTTGATAACTTGATTTAACCATTTTTAAAAAGGTGTTTTTTTTCCAAACAAAATATTGTTGTTTAATTTTTTTTTAATAATAATTAACATATAATATAAGTAATAATTGTGATAGCTAACAAAGGTAGTCTAAATAGTAACTTTAAAAAAAATATGAGTTGATCATGATGATGACGATCACGATCATGACGATGTGACGATTTTATCAGTGCGATTCGAGGTTATGCCGGTGGCTTATGTCCATTTTTGACACCAAAAACAATTGTATTAATTACAATAACTTTAGCATCAATATATGATCTGATATGATCGATTTACCTTCTCCAAGTAATGCTGTACATATTGATATTGCAACAATTAAGACGCAGTCTGCAAACATTTTAATGATTTTCAACTTGCACTGCCACACTTTAGTCTCGTTCAATCATAGACTGTTGGGTCAATTTTACGTCAGTTCCGTTTTGCTGTTTCCTTGTAAGGTCAAGGGTTGTGTTGGCGATGTGGCAGGGCTTAGAGTTGAAGATAGTTGCTTTTGTTTTCACAAATTACTCCTGAAAGATGTGACATTTCTTCTATAATGTTACTTAGAAACCAACTGTGATAATACTAGTTACATTTGATCTTTTTCCGCAATGGATTTGCTCAAAGTTTCAGTTTAATTTATCAGTTGACGTGTCTCTGTCTCTCTCTAAAACTGAAATGTCAAGGCCATATCTATGAACTGTCAAAACAAATCGCATTAAAAGTATGACACTTTTAAGATTGAATCTAACATCGTAAAACACCAAAATGTGGCTTAAATTGTGTCTTTTGCTGATTTTTATGACTTTTCTTTTCATTTTGGCAAGAATAGTGGAAGCTGTAAGTTGGTATGAGGCAGGGTTTTTGTCTCGTAGGCTTCTTGATCCAATGTCCCTTTCTGTGATCAAACTAAAAGCATTGCTGGAGCAAAGAGGTGTTGTCTTTGAAGGAATTGTGCTGGAGAAGACAGACCTAACTGAACTTGTGGAATCCTCAGGTATAAATGAGCATTAAGGGATTAGATTCAAAAGGAACTATTCTTGATATTTTTACATTGGAGTTTTGGAAAGATAAAATTCTATCATACTAATTAAGCCTCTTAGGACACAGATGCCCATTAACTTTATGATTAACAATAACTAATTTGATGTTGTATTATTCCACTCATATTGTGAAAAATGTCAGACAGGTAGGTTACACCATACAACATTGTACCAAACTAGTCATCCAGACATATGACGCCCAGGAGATGTGTCTGCTATAACAGCCTGGCTCTGAAAGTAGAGGTTAAATCCCATGACATGATGCACTGGCACAAGGGGAAATAATCATTTTAACATTACATTGTACATACAGCTAAAGAAGTTGACCCAAAATCAGAAGTTTACAAGAAGTAGGGACACAATAAGAATGAAAACCGTGTACACGTACCCAAATCTCACTGTACTAATTATGACAAGTTAAAAAAATGATGATATCTGACATACATGACAAATGATGTTTATCTTGAAGTGGCCTTTGTCTAAACTGGAATGGTGTCAAAACCAGACAATTAATTTGGTCCCAATGTTTCCATTTGATGTAAATCTAAGATTCTAACCTCTGAAAACCAGACATTTTATTTTGTCCTATTGGTGTCCTGTTTAGAGAAGTTTTACTGTATCAAAGTTTTATTTATTTTTAGGCCCTGTCACAGATGGAGATGTAGAACTGGCATCTGGAGATGAGGAGGCAACCACAGTGACCAATTTCTCATCTGGGATTCATTTCTTTGAGCAAGTGGAAGATGCAAAGGACAGTGTCTGGTTAATACAAATTGTAACACAGCAGCACCGGCCAAGACTTCTAGGTGATATAACATGGTCCAACATACAGAGAAAAGTTTCCAGGTTTGGCGTTCGGGCAGGAGTTTTGGACTGTTCTTTGGATATGAGGTTTGATATGAATTTGTTTCTTTGGGTTTAAAAAACAAATTATTGGTGAACAAATTCTTTTGTGGATAACTTAAAGTGGCAGTGTCAGTTTTGTTTTTAATATTTAACTATTTAGATGCGCACCATGCTCCATTCTTCTGATGTAACGATTTGCAGTATCGTAATTAGATAACGAGAAATACACTATAAGTCGGCGAGGCAACCCGCCAGCTGTCGCCATCGATAAGTCTTAGTGCTATTTATGTGACCTAAAACGTGGTACAGCAGATCGTGGTATCAGAAAAATGGAGTGCGGAGCGCATCAAACAAACGTACAAGATATATTCTAAATGGTTACAATTTTTTAAACAAACACTGTCACTTTAAGTTTGGATCAACATGGAGATAAAAAGATAAATGTTTTTTGAAAGAAAAACAATTTTATACTAAAATTATTTGAGAAAAAATTGGAACAAGTAATTTTTTAATTAGTTTTCTGTAAAATCAATGGTTAATCATTCATATTGAGAGAAGGCAGCAGGTGTTATTGTTTAGATAACCTGTAATTATACTTATCTAAGATACACTTAATCAGGGTTTGAATTACATGATGAAGGGGATGGCTATTGTTATGTATGTTGTAAACCTGTTCAACATGTGTTATTAGATCCTGTAAATTTCATGTTGTATTTATATATAAAAATTATAATTATATGTACATGTATTATATATATTATTTTGTTTTTCAGATACTGTCATTCAAGAGGATGGTTTACTCCACAACTCATGTTGGCCCTTCCTGAAGGTTTCGAGACCAAAGCAAATGTCAGACTACATACGTATGCAGGACCTACAAAAGAATCTATCATATATAACTGGATACGAGAAAAACTTGATGGAAAAGTGCATAGAATTACAAACTACAAAGAGTTTAATGAAAGGTGGATCACTTTTACAAATCCACAAACAAATCCCGAAATCCGTGCCGTGTTTTTAACTGATCAGCATTTTGTACCAATGTTCTTTTCTTCTTTGTGTGTCAAATTCCCTGGGAGAGTAAAATTTGGGACGATAGATACTAACTCTTCAAATGGAATGCACATTTTAAAAACTCTTCAAAAGGACAAAGATCAGTTTCGTTTAAATAACTTACAAGTTCCGTTATATATGATCATTACATCTGAAAGTATTTCATACTATGGTACAAAATCTGGTGAAATATTTTCATTTCCAAAAATGGAAAAATATTTTAAATCTCTTTACCCTTGTTTAAATGATATCTTTATTTTCAGTTTTTTAATTGGAAATATTCTGTCTTGTTTTGAGGTGTGTTTAGTTCAGGGTGCTGTTGTGAAAAGACTTAAGCAGTTTGTTTGGTGTTTAATTAAATACAACATCTTAGTTATTATGCTCTGTCTGCCCTTGGTTGCAGTTTTTCAGTTGCCATACCTGGATAAAATACCTTTAATTGGACTTAAGTTGATTAGAGTTTTTGCTTTAACCGCATTGGGAAACAATATTAGAAATGACATTTTCTTTTACACTAAGCACTTGGTTCTTTTAACAGCTGGGTTTTTTCTGTACATGTTTATCATTGGTGTTGCTGAATACAAAAGAAAAGGAAGAGAAGTACCAGATGAATTGGAAGATAATTTTTGGGATTTTACACAAATGAGAACCCTGGAGCATCTGTTGTCACCATACACGATCTTGAATATAGGTCATCCGTATAGATTTCAGTCAGATCTTGAGATGGCAATGAGACCCGTTGTACCCGAGAATTACATAAAACTGCTTCCAACTTGGCAGTACTCTCCCTTGATGAAATCTGTTGTCTGTCATGGAAATGAATCAGATTTTCAAAGTGATCAAAACATTGTTGCTTCATCCATTTCCTGCGATTGTCCAGAAGAACCCATTTGTGGGACTACTGCTGTAAAGGTATTTCGTTCAATATCACAAAATCATTCAATTGAGAGCCGGGAAGTTGATGTATTGCCACCTTCTGATGTTAACCACAATGGGCAAACCTCAAGTGAGAAATGTGTGCAGTCTGTAGAGCAATGTTGTAATGACAAAGAGGACACTATTTGTTGTGATACAAAACAACATGATAATGTTCAAATGCTTGTGGCCGAATTTCCCCATGGTTATCTCCCCTCATGTCAGTGTGTCATATGTCTGGACGACTACGTGTTTGGTACAATGTTGTGTGGTTTACCCTGTGGTCACCACTTCCATGAAAAATGTATTCTTGTTTGGCTCAAGCTGGGAAATCATGTCTGTCCAGTGTGTCGTAGATATGCGTTCAAGTCCAACTCCTCAAGTGTTCATATTCACTCAGAGTAGTGTTTTCCTGTAACCAAGTTACTTCGTATAATATCCACTCAGAGTATGGCTTTTCCTGTTACCTGATTTTTTAAAAATATTATCTAAGAGTAATGTTTTTCTTGTGACCTAATTTTTCGTATTTACTCAGTTTAATGCATTTTTTATGACCCAGTTTCTTAATATTCACTTGGTTATACTTTTCCTGTGAACTAATTTCTTCATAATCACTTCAAGTAATGCATTTGTGTGGGATATAGTTTCTTATTCACTTAAATACATGTAGTAGTTTTCTCTGTTTCATTGTTTCTTTATATTCACTTAGTGTAACGTTTTTTCTGTGGAATGGTTTCTTAATACAATGTATACAATAGGAGTTAACAAATTTTCTGGGTCCTATGTTTTTGATATTCACTTTACAAGGAAATGTACACTAAATGGGATTTATTGAATCAACTACATGTACTATGTAATCATGTTTAATTATAATATTATCTTAGATAATCTGTTTCTTATCTGACTGAATAGGTTGATTTATATTTTATCAAATAATTGTAGATGAGAAAAGTAATTGTATTGCTATCTAGTCATGCTGAATCATTGTGTTTATATTTAATTAGGATATGTAGGATGGATCTCTCCTTTCTAGTGATGTCGGGGAGGAAAGGAGTCTAAGACAATTTTTAAAATGGCACTGTTGATAAACTTGTTACTTTTTTTTAAGTTAGTTGTTATATAATTTATGTGAATTTACTAAATTGTAATAAAACAATATTGAAGAAGAATCTTTCACAAATTTGAAGGAGGGGTCAAGTCTACATTGGCACCCCTCAAAATTTGGATCCTCTTGCAATGGCAATTTTGTAGAAATATTAACAAAGTAAATACCCAAGAATTATAAAAATGCGATAGCAAATCAGTTTTGAAACAGCTTTTTATGGCAGATGATTACTGTCGAGAATTTCGAGAGCTGTCTCAGGATATCGAGAAAACAGTTGAATGTACTTACCAAGCTGTATAATTACAGATAGTAAATGGCCAACAATAGTCTATATTAATGCTTTACATTGTTTATATAATCTTAACCTGTTTTCACAATTCAATGCAATTATCTTATTGAACAAATTTGTGTTCTTTTGTGTGTAGAACACTGTTATGATATACGTGAATGTGGTACAACATTTTGACAAAAAATAGTTTGTAAAACTTTAAAAAATACAAAGGCACATACTGAGTACACTTTTGCACTCTTCAAACTGAACATGCAGATTATGAAGGAATAAATTCATTGTCTTTCTTTACTATTCTACTATGCTCTTTTGACAAACTTCTCAGTGTGTGACTGTTAAAGTGTTAATACTGTTATGTAAATTATATACCATGTCACACTTCATTATCTTTGAATTGACAGTAGATTAAAGAAATTTAATATCTTGGTAGCATGCTATAGGTGATCGGCCATGATGTAAGTCACTAATAGTGGTATGTTTCGATATATCCTGATATTAACATAGTTGATCAGGCATGATGTTATCTATTTATAGTACATGTAGTTTTATTGCACGACTGGTTGTAATTTCGATATAATATGACTTTTCAGAAACGGATCCAAAGAATCCATTGTTTGGGTGTACTGACAGTATTTTTGTTATCAGTGCATACACAACAATACTTCACAATGCATATTCACATGTATATCTGTTGTGGTCGAGTCAGGTCGTGGTGTAGTACTAGTAGAGCCAGGCTGTTATAGCAGAAACTAAATCTGTGGTGATAGACAGTTGGAAATGTATGTACACCAAGTAAACACTTTGGATATGATGTGGTACCTATCATATGAACATTCAAACCTGTATTAAGCAGTCACCTAGGAGATTAACAAAAACTGACTATTAAAATGACTGTTTATACAGGTTTTTTGTACTACTAGATCATTTCAGATAGATGGCCAGTTAAGACAGGTGGCTGGTTAAATAAAGGTGACCACTCAGCAGCTCTATGAATTGTGTAGTTTTTGTTTTATACATATTGAATACACTTCAGGTAGATTAGCTGTCTCAATGGGCAGGTTGCTTATTTTGTATTTATCAAAATTATGTTTTAAAATTATTTAATATTCAAACTTTATTCATACATGTATTTTGATTTTATTCAAGTTTTATCAGACTAATCCAAAATTGAGTATACAGAAAGATTTGTTATTTACAAAATTGAAAATGTATTATTTTAATGATCTTCATTTATTTGTTTTGTGAAAACCAAACTACAATGTAGTTGCTCAACCTATGGCAAATTGAAAAATAAATGCAAAAACAGGTGGGGTTCTTTCTCATAAACATTAAAAATAACTTTTGGTATATTTAAATTATTTTCAAAAGTTACTTTGAATTATTATTATTATTGTTAATCCCTCAGCAGTTATGATGGTGTCGGGGTGTGTGTGTGTATAGCGTGATCTCGTTATCTTACATTTTATACATGATATCACATTTTTATTATAACAAACAGTTTATTTATAATATACATATGATTTGTTATTATTACCCATTTTTATAATTTAAGGATATTTGATAGACGATGGAGATCTAATAATTGTATTCCAAACCAAACTACTATATTATTAAGTTACATTTCATCAGTGTATTGTTTGGGGGTAGGGGGAGAAAATGTAGCATTCTGATGTATTTTAGTTTAAAACTGACCAAATGCATATGTGATGTTAGACTAAATGAAGATGCATGGTTAGCATAGGAAATAACGACAAACAATGCGATTGTTATGATATACAGGTACTTATAAATATATATATTATTTAATAAAATCAAAGAGAAGATGAATAAAATAAAAAATTATTTATATGTAATTATTAAATAAAAGTAGAAGAAAATAAATGAAGATAATTTTCAGAAAAATGGTGAAAGATAATGAAGAAGGTTTGGTATTTTAGAACAAACCAGTATTTACAAATCAATTTCTTTTTTAAATAATGACATTCATGGTTGTTATTTTTGTTTTTATTTTATTGTTAATCTAAATAACAAGATAGCCTTGATGTCCATTGTTTATTAACTGTTTCACCTTATTCTTGTTTGTCCTGTCAAAATGAAATGTAGCTTAAAATGGAGTGTTATTGCTATGCTACTATACGTACGTACCCTATGTATTTACCATTTTCTTGTATTATTCTAAAACCATGAGTACGGTTATAGTAAACGTTTATTTTGTTTCTTCATTAAATTAATGGCATTTAACCATTTTTGTTCACAGCTTCAGACAATAAACATTGTGTACCTCAGTCAATATGTGTTTGTGTATTTTGTTTGAAATAAGAACATGTGTATGTGTTCTTGTTACTGGTCTCCTTGTCCAAGTTGTTATGCTATTTAAGGTTGGTAGGTACTGAGATTGAATGTCAGTCGAGGCATGGGATTTTTAATATCAGCAAGCCCGTAGCCAGGATTTTTGAAGGGGGGGGTCATTTTGGTATTAAAAGGACACTTTCGAGCAACACTTCCTGGTGGGATTCATGGCCGTAGCCTCTGGTGTGGGTTAAGGTGTCAAAGCCCCCTTAAAGATACATCATTTTTGACAGTTACGGCCTTATTTAATTAATATACCGTATATATAATATGGAGTTTAAAAGGGCACTTCAGAAAAAGGGGGGTTCATTTGCACCCTACGAACCCCCCTGGCTACAGGCTTGCTCAGTACCCACTCCAACACTGATCTCGAGTGAGTGCTCATCGAGGGTCATTGGGAAGGTTTACATAGTCACACCGGACAGTGGTTTCATAACTGGCATGACAAAGGCCATGGTTTGTCTTATCCTGTCTATGGGAAAGTGCATCTAAAATATCCCTTGCTGCTTATCTATAGAGTAGGCTCCGTATTAATGTGGCGGTAGTGGGTTTCCTCACTTCTGCTATCTGCCCAGGACGCAGTGGATGGTTTGAACCATAAATGACTCCTGTGAGAGGTGTCTGCTATAGCAGCCTGGTTCTGAACGTAGTCGTTAAACACCATCAAGCGCGGTTCCATTGGGGGCGCACTCGGCACGTCACCCCCCACCCCTAAAATAAATTTAGCGATTTTTCTATTTTTTACGTTGTAAATATTTTTGGGAACGTTTATGGCACTTATATTAGGCTTGTCA
>JAUTWP010162753.1:0-11063 GCA_033042655.1 Cyathermia naticoides
GCTGGGTTTATTTAAAAGAAATGTGTCAAAATGATATATGATGATGTCCATTAGCCGATAAGATAAAAATCAATATGCTACAGTGGCATTGTTAAATAAAACAAACATTAATCTTTTTTTCTTTTACTTTTTTTCTACTAGTTTTGCCATTAACCTGCAGTGTGGAGAGAGTACGGAGTATGGTGATGATGACATAGCGTTTCACTTCAACCCTCGCTTCAATGGGGAAGACTCTGTGAGGAACACAATGCAGGATGGGGGCTGGGGAGACGAGGAGACTGATCAACCAAACTTCCCATTTGAGCCAAAAGATACATTTGAAGTTGCAATTAATTGTCAGGCAGATGAGTTGAAGGTAAAACTTTCAGATAAATGTGATGTGCCATGACATTTTGGGTTCAAATGAGGCATTACATCAAAGCCAGAAAAGTGTGGCAAATATGGACGTTATGATCGTAGTAACTTGCCGTGCACTTGCTATCTAGCCATGTAATTGTGGAAATAAAAGTGATAATGCAATAATATTTCTCTTATGCATTTAGGGGATACATGTCTACAAACAAATGTAATGTCACATTTTTGCCAAAAGCTTTATTGGGATCCTAAATGTTTGGGTGTTTTGGGGTCCCCCCCATCCAGTTCCATACCCTATTTACCATGTTTACAGAGTGGCATGCATAATACTGGTTCTGTTCTGTTTCAGTTGTATGTGAATGGGAAACATTACATCAACTACGCTCACCGAATCGACCCCAGCAGGATCTGTCACATCCTTCTCACTGGTGATGCAGATTTCTTTGAGCCAGAGTTCATCTGATTGTGAGTGAATCATATTGTAGCTAATGTTTTAGTCATGGAGACTGTTTAAACTTGATTTACAAGTCTAAAGTACCAGTATCAATTGGTAAAAATACATTATTTATTGGCTTTCTTTAAAGATGCCTGTATTTAAAAGGGAAGTATTTTAATGAAATATGGGCAGCTATGGCCCTATATTTTTCACATTCATCTATTTTTAAACCTTTAATATCAAACACAAAAATAAATTTTATTACAAATTACTTTATTGTCATTGCTTTATAATTGGTCTAGGATGGTTTTCATTTGATTGTATTAAACTAAAAAGAATAATTAAAGCACATTACATTACTAACTTTAATTTAAAAGAAACTATGAACACATTTAGAAAATTAAGCCCAAGAGTAAGAATGTTAAAATTTTCTTTTGTAATCTATTTTCAGTGTATGATGTTCCAAGCTTCCAGTGATTCTACTCCCGATGATTATAAGTGTATGATGTTCCAAGCTTCCAGTGATTCTACTCCCGATGATTATAAACAACCAAACATCTGTGATACCAATCATTAGTGCTTCCTTTGTGAAATCAAAATAACTGATTCTGAATGATTTGTTCAGCTTGTATATGAAGTATATTATGCCATTAATATTCTGTGATACTAACAATTACGTGAACAATTATAGAGAAATTCACTCAAATACGTTGAGTTGTCTTTCAAGTTGGACAACTCAAGAGCTCAAATTAGACGGACATTAAACTAATGTGTTCAAATCAGATGTTGACTGAAGTGTTCAATTAAGACATTGGCCATTGGCCCAAGTATTCAAATCAAAGCATTAGCACAATTGTGTTCAGACATGCAAATCAATAAAAACAAATGAAAAATGTTACACGTTTATTTGGTTTATTTGTGCTGGGAAGGGTCATATATGTTCTCTCATCAATGTGGAGCCATATTTTACTATAGTGTGCAAAATGCATTCTCAACATCCGGAAATCATACAAAATCCACTGATTCATGAAGACCATAAATTCAAAGTCAATTTGATCAAATTTTGGATTGAACTGATCTGTGCTGATAAATGCTTTGGTCTTTCAAAAAGTGTTAATAAAGTGGAACATTTTCAATTGCTCAACATTATGACAACTGATAATTTTCAGTTTTCAACTACATAAGACTTCAAAACAAAACAAACAAGTAGATTTTTTTTTGGTCTTTATATGTATTATAAATAGATCAACTTTAAACAAGGGTGGACAAATTCAAGCATTAAAAATCAATTGCTAACATACGACGGTTTATCTTGGTTGTGCTATTGATGAAAATAGATCATGACATGTAAGTGCAAATTGATGGAATCGTAGAACATGAAGCATCACAAAATATAGTTGTGAGAAAAATGAAGCCATGTCTTGTATGAAATTGATAATTTGTACAATTGCAAACCATCTTATGCACATTCAAACTTTTCTAAGGCCCAATTTCTGATGGACAGTTCAACCTTGATTCAAACTTCGAACTCATTTTAAAGCGATTTCTGGAACTGTCAATGTGAAATTTGGCCTACATATTACACAAACCATTACAAATTAACGTCTTGAACTTCTGGTTAGGTTATTAAAAAGGATTAAAATGTGGTATTTTCTCAACTTGGTAAATCTACTTCAAGGAGAAAATAATATTCACAAAACAAATGGTAAACAAAAAAAATGTATTGCCCACAATCAAATGTTTAAAATGGTGTATTCTAAATTAACAAATGCATAGACATCTATGTTGGTGTATATACTTTTAGAATATTCTAAATTTTCTCAGCTGGTTATTTGAGATGGTATTCATTAACATATTATAAATGAAACTACATGTATATAGAAATTAACAGTATAATACACCTTCAGCATATTCGAAGTGTATAGATGTCTTATGCTACATATATAAATTATTCTCTAATTGTGAACTTCAAATATACTTAAGTCTTACCCATGACTGTATTAAGAATCATATTTATTATGAGGGGCCCCGGGCATAGCAATGTACTGCAGCCCCTAATTTTAATTTTTCTAATTTAAAGTCCTGCGGGGGCTGTCCAATGTCTCGTTGCAACAAGACAGCGCTGCATAAAAATTGCAACAGATTCTGATCCTAGTTAAAGAAAAGTTTATTGGTCAAATAAATGTAATTGGCAATTAAGAAACATTCCTTTACCCGTGGTCAGAATTTGTTTGAAGGGATAAACACTAACTGATGTGGCATATCATGAAGATTGACCCCTGGTTACATATTACTTGCCAAATTACATATTGTGAAAATAAAGAATTATTCATGCAGTTTCTTTTCTGGTTATTTGGAAACGACCATAAACTTAATATTGAAAATTTACAAATTAAGATCAGAATTTAATACATTTTTGTACAATAAAATATAATATCTAATTATACAACAAATTGATATTTAACAGTTAATTACCAGGCATCAAGAACACTAAAAACATTTCACTAAATCTATATATATATTAAAAGGCAAACAAACAACATAGGAACTAACCACGTCTAACACAACAAACTGTGCTGGTCACACCAATAAGGAAATAAATTTAGGTAATTGTTAAACACGGCAAACGTGGTCAGAAATTACAAACAAAACTAGTGCATTGGACGGTCTCAATACCGTTACAATATTGTTCAATATTAAAACATTTCCAAACAACAAAACATTAAAAATAATGTCTGGCAAGTCTGGTAAAACATTGGACTGAAGTACCGGATAAGACTTGTTTGAAAAGCAATGGATTGGAATACACATATCACAAAAATGCAAAATTTAAAAGAGACAATTATTTATTAAGCTACTATCTGAAGCATCGGGTATGCAATGTGTAGTTATATGAAATCTTCAAAATAACATTCAGTACAGACTTTCACTTGTATCCAGTTTGCTGTGATACAAAATACATTATAAAGTCACGGCTGCAATGTGTTAGCAGCTTTATTTGAAATTTCGTTTAGTCTCATTCAATTCTATTGACAAACAATCTCTTACATGTCATGTATTTGAACATTTGTACAGAAAGTCATGGCGATGTTAATGTTATGGTAAGTTACATATCCTCCATTGTAATAAATATTTGGATTATCGTTTAAAAACAAAATCCTATATATAGTATTCAAACAATGTTAATATTTAAAATATTGGTTCAAGATTGAAGTTTTGTCTTGAAAAAAAAGCCATTAATTGATTAATTTTCTAAAGATTAGCCAAGTTAGTACTTGGATAATCTTTAGGTAATTAGCCAATTAATGGCTTTGTTTTGTTTAATTTGTTCATGTTTCTTATCTGCGACATGAATTATAAAGGGAAGTGTTTGAAAGTTGCATGTTATCTTTCAACAAACGGGTTTCATGTCCAATTATCTCACTTAGTTTGTGATAACTAAAAATTAATTATATCTTTTTGTTTCCAGCAGGCCATATATCTGTATTTCTTTTGGCCTACCTTTAAACATATAACAAGCCCTATTTTACATCCAATTCCTTCTTGAGTGTTTTTTAGTTATGACAGAAGTACCAGAGTACTTTTCTTCAGATAAATAATAAATTCCTAGACAAAAATGATTCATATAATTAAAAAAAACAAATACTTATACCAGCCAACATTTGTATTATTCAATTTGATTTTGAATTATAATTTAAGAAAACAGATAAAATAAACTGATATGTGAAAACACAAATGTTGATATTGTTACTCTAAATAAAACAACTTTTTAAGTACTATCTAGATTTGATACATTACTCAGTCACGGACAACTAATCTAAAGTATGTACATTTTGTTTCATGTAAAATATATTTGGAGCTACTACAAAATGGATGGTCAGAAACATATTGGGTATGCTGAAACAAGGAGGCAGCCATTACCATTGCTTTCATAATTACTGTACATGGACAACAATAAGCTGCCTGCATCATCTATCTGTTAATTCGTATTATAAAAATCAAAAGATAGATAACATGTTACCATGTTTCTGCACATTTATAGGAATCTTACCTCATGTTTTACTATGTCTACATTTAAGAAAAAAAGTCTGACCATATTTTATTTTCTATTTTAAGCTGTACAAAATAGATATTCAAAATAATAAGTGTGGCAATGTATAATTTTAATATTAAAAACAGCCAAACATAAGTTTTTATAATTTCAGTATTAACTAAGCCAGTGACTTTTAAGATTATAAAAATAAAATTATAAATGAATAATAATAAAAAGAACACAAACCCAAAACAATTTATATACAGTTGGCTAAACATGAATATTCTACCAGATATAAGACAGAAAAATAATCAACTTGTGATTTCAACTAAGATTTGTTATATACAACATACTCTTGATTACATACAGGTACACAGAATTACACATGAAAAATTATACACGAACATACAAAGTGGCCAGAAAGCATTTTCAATGTAAGTTAGTAGTAAGATATTAATCTTATGTATCAAGCCATAATATATGTCATTCTTCATCTTGCAACTAATCTTCATGCACATACACACACATACAGATCACCAAACAATGTTATTTTTGCATATAAATGTTGTACATCTTCAGCAATGATTTGTACATTGCTCAGGATCAAAACAACCACCCACTTCTACTTGCCCAATGGCAAATCAAATTCTGAGGATCTAATATGTTGTTTCCAATAAATCCCCAAATATTAAATGTCAACTAAGAACACTATAAATAGAACTTTATCTTCAGCAGTTTTCTCGGTTCCCACGATATTACTTATATTGCTCAGTTAATAATAAACAAAGCAGCAATTTCATTATAATAACGTCAACCGAGAATCAACCAGGTCTCTGCATTTTGGTCGATAATGAGTTTCATTATATTAAATCATATCAGTGTTAACTAGGCCTATCTTCATTAGTTTATTCTGTTTCTATATATTTATAGAAATACAATAAACTAATGAAGATAAAATTAGTTAACACTGATATATGATATGATTTAATATAATGAAACACATTATTGACAAAAATGCAGATAGACATAGTTAATTTTCGGTAGACGATAATTGACACGACACAAAAGCATGAAATATATAGGTATATATACATGAATATCGGTCCAGGCAACCAGACTTTAACCATTGTCGGAGCATAAAGACAATAAAAATTCAGTCCCTTGCATAATAAAATTTCTATTTTTCATCTACAAGTAAGGCCACCTTTTAACATAGGCCACATTTTCTTTGTTTCTTAGTGGTCTCCATTAACTGATGTTCCCTTGTGTGTGGAATAAAACAATTCAATATGGTTACAGTACTGCATAGTTTCGTTTTGGACTTTTATATTGAAAACTCTGAATTATAGATTATACCAAATTGCAAATAAATTAATTGCTGCATAAATTTACAGTGGATAACCATAATGATATAGAAGGCTTCTTCACACATAACGATACAATTAACCTACAAACATTAATTTAGTAAAAAGGTGAAATAAAATATTGTGTTGAGGCACTTCAACCTACATGTTATGTACACAATAACATTGTTATAAGCATGAGACAACGATAACAAGAAAATAAATAAGACAACAAACGAAAAAGAACTATTGACAAAAAAGTATTGCCCCCCAGAACCCAACACTTATTTAAATGTTTAAGAATTTGATCTAATTTAAACTACTTGAATCAAGTTTTAAGAAATCAGTAACCGGTTTTACAGTTCTACTAAATATATAAGGCTGTTTAAAAAAAATTCATTATTATTAAACAAACATACCCCTCCCCCACCCCGTTAAAACCCATTTACCAAATATATAAACCCATTTACACATTGCTCATTATTATTAAACAAAGAACCACAAACCCCCATCTTTTTAATTTAGATAAAAGGTTAAATTTATTAATTTGTATTTAATTCAAAAAAGAAATTATTTTGTTGATTCATGGCTGATTCAGTTTATTATTAAATTAGATATAACTTTATAAGGCACATTCAATGGAACATATCACCCGTAAAACTTGAAAATAAACATTAATTGTTCTGAATTTACAAAGATATTAGTTTTAAATCCATTACAAAGAGCAGTATTATGTTTACAACTAGAAAATAATATTGTCCTAAATTAAAATATTTGAACATCAAAAGCTTTCATTTTTCAACATTTGTAGATAATTCAATTTAACAAGCAGATAATCAACTTAACATCATGCAAATAAATATAATTACAAAAAATAAGTTAATTACTAATAAAAACAAATAATTTCACTAAAATTAAAAAACAGTTGAACATTTGGGAGCAAAATAAGTGTTTCTGAAAGTGTTCAATTTTAATTGGTTAAAAAAAAAAAAACCTTGATAAAATAAACTTGTGCAATGTTTCGCATAGAGAAGTATTTCATATAGAGACATGAAGTTTGAACATAGATTCTTGATCCCTAAGATTTTCCAAAAGCATTAAAATGCAACAACAAACATTGCTATTAAGATAGATGACTAAAAATGTGCTGGGCCGTCGTTAAACAAACTTTCTTTTCTAGGCTATATATAGTGTCATGCCAGGGTTAATTTGGCCAGACAGGATAATACTAGTAGTCTTCCAGGTCAAATAAAAACCTACTGGATCAAACATGGCTGAGTTAAAATAATAATATCAATATTAAGTTATCAAGATGATATGGATATATTTTAGTTTAAAACGTGTTAGTATGATATAGAAAGACATTATTATTATTATAGGCCAGGCCAACAAAGAGAAATAGCATGCAGTCATAGACAACCTACATATTTTGGCCATTTGGGACTGCAGTGTTTTTATATCTGTTTATAAATATAAAGAATTAGTAAATATAATATACAACCGTTGAAGTTACAATGGTTTTAAATGGTGATACTTAAATACAGTTTGGTCTTGTTAATGGGAATGGGAATTATACACCAATACTAAATCAGTAGCAAAAATATAAATGTTATTACACGTACGTATTTGATTTTTTTTTACTAAAGGTTTTTCATAATACATTTTTTTAAAGATTTTTTTATTAGATACCTCACCTTTAGTTCCTTTATGAACAAAATAATAATAATTCAAGTATTAAACCCAAAATTATTATTATCTTTGAAGCCAAACTGGATTCTTTTAAACTAGTGCTAATCTCTTTGACAAAAGTATTCAAATAATCCCCCAGACCATTCA
Organism: Cyathermia naticoides; assembly: GCA_033042655.1. Classification (NCBI taxonomy): domain Eukaryota; kingdom Metazoa; phylum Mollusca; class Gastropoda; order Neomphalida; family Neomphalidae; genus Cyathermia; species Cyathermia naticoides. The sequence continues at coordinate 8,003 of JAUTWP010162753.1, forward strand.
TATCCACTGATTACACATGGTAAAGTATACTTCAGAAATAAAACTGATCAACTAACAAAACAATTAAAATTAACTTTTCAACTGTTATAATAATGTGGAATTCTTTCATTCGCCTGTAATATGATTTAATCTCTGGTTATGTCAGGCAATGAGGACATGGATGTGCTCGTCCCTGTGCGAGGAATCAAACTACATTATTCTCTGGATGAGAAAATCCCTTATTCATTAGATTGCTTAAAATCTATGAAACCTAATTTCAAGGCTTCATTTGCCATTGTGTGTAAAAAGCATTTGAGCATTACAAACACCAGAATGATCTAAAAAAAACGTTGGATGTGCCAAAATGGATGTCTAAGCCAGATGTTATAAATAACATGGAAATGTAATGATCAAAAAGGCTATAAAATCCAAACTCGTTCACAATTTCTAGTAACTAGGGTCAGCAATTTTAAAAATTATCCCAGTATATTAGGATAAAGACAATCAAATATGCTTAACTCTATTTGTATTAAGTAGCCACAAGTCTTTAATGGGTAACTATGGTGTTCCACAAAGTATACTAACAAAATGAATTGTATTAAACAGCCACCTGTCTTAAGAGACCACATTGTGTTACTGTTGTGTGGCTGATTTAGACATGTTGGATTGTTATCTATATATTACTACATTTAATTTTAATCAGTATTTAGAATCACAATACTTGTGTGGAGTATTCCGGCAATGATACACATATATATAAACCAGAATAAACGGATACCTGGTGTAATGACGTTCACAGCAACACAATGAAACTGATAAAATACTGTCAGTTTGTGGAATAGTGGACACTGCACTTGCTCAGCTGTTAACATGAAAAGCTGTTCAGCTATTGCATATAATAAACAAGTTCATGAACAAGATAAATATCATTTGATTCTTCAACTCTGTCAGTTCTTCTTCTTTAGTGGACCTCTTGGTGGCGTGACGGGTCGTCCTGAGTTCAAACCTCCGTATTGATACTTAGCTTTCTTTTCTGACGGTTTCAGGATCTAAAATAAGATTTCAAATTATTTAACACAATACTTACATATTATATGCAGGGCATAAAGAATGTTTCAGAAATTACATAGCTAATGTTTTCTCAACAAAGATTCGACTAAAAACAAACACTGACTACAGAGCTTTCAAATTAAGCCAGCGGCCGGCAGCTACTTTTCACTGAATAGCCAAAACCATTGTTATTTTTGTGACAGTATTTACATGATACCAAACAATTATGGTGCTTGCTAGTGCTACTTTAATCTAATTCCCCTCTATTCAAAACTAACTTGAAATCCTTGGACTAGCAAATCACAATTTTGATTTACAAAAATACATTATTGTTATTAGAGTTCAGTAGAAATTAGTTTTAGCATTCAATTAAAATATATAACTATATATACATTCCAGTGTGGAAATGAATATGGTTTTATAAATCAATCATTTTATTTACCACAGCTGTAATAAGCATTTGTCTGAAATAATCGTATAAATGAAACAAATAAATGACAAGGGACATTACTCCAAAAATATTTAAGCTTATCAGTCCCCAACAATCCAATATTGTTTGATAAGATAATCCAGCGATTGATCGGTCTAAAAATCTGGGTGCTTTTTTTCATAAAAATGGGATATGGGGAGAGAGGGCGGAATTATCGGTAAAAGTTTAAAATTGGGAAATTTTTCTACTTAATTTTTTAGAATTTTGTGTCAAATGAAAGAATTCTTGAAGAAGAATGGGGCATGTGACCAGCCCCAAATTGTTTGGTATGTAAGCAGCCAAACCTAAATATAATTAAATCTTATTACTAGACATACCTGGAAGGAACACATAAGTGTGTCATCCACTGACATCATTCCACCTGCATTGTCAAACTCTCCACAGTAGTTGGGAGCAGAAAACAGTGTAACCAACTGTCTCTTGGCAAAGAATTCATAACCATCTTCAACCACCTGAAACACAGACAATTTTGTTTGTTACATATATGTAATAAGATTTTTTTTAAGGTAGGCTCTATTATATAAATTTTATTTTATGTGACTGGTGAGAGATATTGCATACTTAATGATAAGTTGATGATTGAGACTGTTTCATTGATGTATGTCATTGTGGCATAGAGTCTTAGAGGAATTTTTTTTATATAATAACATTATCAAAAAATATTAAGCTAATATGTTAGGGTAAAACTTGTTTACCCTTTGGAAAAATCCCAGGAATGTGAAAAGAAATTTAGTAAGAAAAATAGTTTACAATTTATTTATTTTTGTAAATCAGAAAGGATTCTTTTTTGGGGGGTTAAATTACATCAAATGGTGTCAAAATTCAGAAAAACCCAGATGAGAAAATCTGATTAGAAAGAAATTTGGGCATGTTAACATTAATTAGATCCATCAAATTAAAGTTGGCAGAAACATGCTAGTAAATGAAATGCATATGAACTTTCATAAGTTTCGGAAATACCTTAAAATGTTGTATTTATCATAAAGTTTTTGGTGTAAAACTCATTCTGTATATCTATGATGAAGACTTTATTTTTTCACAATAAACTGAATTGAATATTTCTTATCATCACTCAAAATTTCACAAATTTGAACGAAGAAGAAGAACATGTCTTAAGACATTATGAAATAGCATATTACTAGAATTAATTTCTTAAATAAAATGTGACTGACTTGATGTGCTCTGCATATTAAGTCAAGATCGTGTCTGTTGAGGAACTTGCTCACAACATCGGCTCCAAAAGTGAAAGACACACCTCTGTCATTCTCACCCCAACCCTGCACATCTTTGTCAGGATCTGACCATAACAGGTCACACAGTAAACCTGTAAACAAGTTATCAAACCATCATCATTTCAAATTCAAGCCAGTGTTCGAGATTAACCGTATCCCAATATCCTGGGTATACCAGTAAAGTAAAAATAAAGTTTGTTTTGTTTAAAGGTATTAGAACCGTATTATTTCGATTGTTTTAATTCCTTTCAAGGATTATAATTATGGAAAGTGTATATACAAACATGAACTTTCTGCAAATTACATAAGT
>JAUTWP010162764.1:0-11063 GCA_033042655.1 Cyathermia naticoides
GGTCCACTGAGAAGGATCGATCCGACGACCGAACGCTTCAAAGGCGGGCGCGCTACTGTCTCGGCTACAGCCCGCTCAACATAATCTAAATACTGCTTATAACAAATGAACTGTGAAAAATATGTATATGCATGTAAAGAAGCCCTTGTTGATTTATTTAGTATAGCCATCCAGCCTTGCACATAGGCCTACACATCTTGTAAACGTTTTTCTAATAATTATTGACAAAAACTAACTTCGTTCATAACACCCTGATTGTTTCATACTTCTGAAAATCCCATTTCATTCAGCAGATTTCTAACACTCATACTGATAGCCCAGTTAACTTTACTAGGAAATAATTATATCAATATCATGTAACATCATATTATAGCACAATTTAATATATTTTCTATCAGATGATAACATCAAAGAAGCTAAAAAATAAAGTTTATGCATCGTACAACTGTATTTCTCTCTGAAACAATACTGCATAATAAAATATTTTTATTCCATTTATTAAGAAGTTTGGAACAGGTACAAATTAAAATAGTTAAATCAATTTTTACGTAATTGCCCATGCGCTATATAGCCATTTCCCGTTAGTACCACGCTTTACGTTCCATTTTGACACATTTCTTTAAAGGAAACCCGCTGCCACCACATGCTACTCTTTCCAATAAGCAGCAAGGGGTATTTTACATGCACTTTCCCACAGACAGGACAGCACATACCACGGCATTTTATAAACCAGTTGTGGACCACTGGTTGGAAAGGAAAATATCCCAAACTGCAAATGGGCCACTGAGAATGATCGATCCAATGATATTCTATAGATGATGGTTATAATCGTTACAGACACCAGCTTCGAGTACACAGCAGTCTAATATCAAGGTTGTTCAGATACAATCTGAATATGCTGGTTTCACTATATTCCATTCAGTGTCCGTGTGCGTGAGTTACCTCGGCATTTTTCTCCCAAGCAATTCAACTTGAGGAAATGATTTGCGGAAAGAAAACAAAAGAGACAAAGGGTCAGGTGTTAGGTGAAATAAGAAAACATTTCTATAGTAAAGTTCACTGAACTACATAATAATTATTTAGAGAACAGAAGAGACTCGCTACTACTTTGTACATAGCCTATGTGTTACTGTTTTTTCTGATTTAGGTCCGCCTGTGAAGCGGTCGTTCGTCGGATCGATCCTACTCAGTGGACCCATCTGCAATTTGGGCTATTTTCCGATCCAACCACTGGCCTACAACTCGTTCATTAAAGTCCGTGGTATATGTTGTCCTGTCTGTGGGGAAAATGCATATAAAAGGCCCCTTAATTGCTACCTATCCGAAAGAGTAGCCCAGTGGAGGATCTAGGGGAGGGGGCCGGGGCACCCCCTAAATTTTGCGATTTTTCTATTGTTTACGTTGTAAATATTTTCGGGAAGGTTTGTGGCACTAAGGCTTGTCATTGTGGGCCCCCTAAATGGAATTTCTGGATCCGCCTCTGTAGCCTATGTGGCGGCAGCGGGTTTCCTCTAAAAGAAATGTGTCAAAATCACCATAGACAATGTATGACGTTCAATGTCCCATTATAAAATAAAAAATCAGTGTGCTCTAGTGGCGTCGTTAAATAAAACAAACTACTTTTGTGATATTTAAACATGTCTAAAATTCTAATAATTTATGTTTGCCCTCCAATTAAGAGCATTCTGTTCACCAACATTCATGCTTGTCTAACAGGTAATTGCCTTCCAATTAAGACAGTGTTGTTACCACTCATGTTTGTTTAGTTAGTAATTGCCATCCAATTAAGAAAGTGCTGTTACCACTCATGCTGAAGATTGCAGACAAATCATTAGCATCATTAACTCATGAAAGATTAGTTGTTTTATTAATCCCTATTGGTCTAAAAGCACTGACGTCAGCAAATGTCGCACGTCGTCTCATTTTCACGTTGACAGACCCTGCTCAGTGACGTCAATGTCGTAGTATAAGAACCTGAGCAATGTTCATACAGAATCTACAAAACATCTTAAACCGAGTTATCATGGACCAGTCAAAGATGATCTTCCTAATCGAACAAGTAACGAGTACCCCGACCACACGACCACGCCGTACTGCCCCCCGTGTGATAACTCCAAACATCAGTGGCATATCATGGACTGACGATTCCCCATTGGATCACAACCAAAGTGACGTCATTTCGTTGGATTGTACGTCATTGTTGGAAGACACGCAAGATATTATCGACGCTGAGGTTGGTGTATTTTATTTTAAATGATTATAATTTAACATTTAGTGATTAAACATCCTCAAATATAGATATATATTTTGCAATCAAGAATTGTCATGACTTCACTTAAAACAAATTGACGACCGAAATAGCTCATATTTCTGTTGATGATCCTTGTTCAAAGAAAAGTCCCTACTAGCAGTGGGGGAAGGCCATACTATTGGTAGATCAAACACAGTTGACACGTACAACTCATTAAACTTATAAGTACAATTTATCATTTTGGGGGTTAAATTTATTTGGCGAATATCTATTCAAATTGGCGAAGGAATTTGAAGATTGGCGAGTTTTTTTGCGAATAGAAATGAGAATTGAGAACCCAGGGCTAGCCCTGACTCTGAGCTGTAATTAACAAACCTTTTGAATACTGATAATCACTAACAGGTGTCGCATTAAAATGCATTTCTGAATGTATGGAACAGATTTGAACACCTACTCTTTAGGCTACTACAAGTGATAACAAACCCGTCATCGTTTATTTTCAAAGATGCATTCCAAATGCATGTTAATTCCATTATTTTATCATCATCACGTCCTAAGGCTTATGGATTTTAAGAATGACTCATGGAAATTAGCCAATTCAGGAGCAAATGACTCAACAGAAAAATGGACTGCGTAACCCAACATTTATATATAGGCTACTAGTAATACGTATAATTATTTTATGCAAGTCAAAGTAGTCTGTCAATGTTTCAAAATTCTCTTCACTTTTTATTCTCATAAAGATTGCCACTTGATCACCAATTCCCTCCTTTAATAAGAGAACAGCTGTAATTATAAGTATTTCGAATTAATTGCATTTCCTTCTAGGTTTAAATAAAGTGACCAACCAAAAAACAACTACTGAAAATGGTTTATTAAAGTGTCTATGTGATTATTAAAATGTGCGTGATTAACGTCAAAAATAGCCAATATTTTAAAAACCATCATGCAGACACTCCTAATGACTTCACTAATGAATTATAACATGACAAAAAAAAACATAACGAAAATTACTATTAGGTGCAAGTTATCTACAATTCAAAATCATTTCTTTTACCAATAAATTTAACTTTTTGCCCTTCAATAGCTCGGCTTTGTGTCCCAGCAGTACCTTATGTTTTTTCAACAGCTTTAAACAAATCAATGTTAACCAAACATAATGATTAACATAATACAACAGGGATGCAGTGAAGCTCTGTTAACAAATAACATACAGACAACTGGATGGCGGAAATGGCTAACCTGTTGCCGGTTTTATTTAGTTTTTATTATTAAATAAAGATATATAAATATCAAATAGAAATTAATAAATATTTGTTGTATTTTGTATACTATTATGTAATAAAAATAAATACCAATAAATTTAACTATTTCAGGATTCTTATGAAAGCTTTGCATCTGAAACTACGATCGATTGTTCGGTGGAATGGTCTCTTGCATCACAAGTGCTAAACAAAGGTTTCGTCGAGCACATACAGCAACAAGTAAATGATAAATTAAGGTGCGAGGAACACAAGGAATGCAGAAGAAAAGAGCAACTGATTTTCAAATTGAGTAAATGTTTTGCCGACTGTCTCCAAGAAAACCACGGGGATCTTCACAAGACCAACACCATCAAGAAAGTTTTCACGAAAATCAGTCGGTGCCTTCTTCGTAAGCAGACGACAAAAGTCAAAACTGTCAGCCGATCGAAAACAATTCACGTGTTCTATCCTTCTGTATCTGCTCCAACACCACCCATTGTGGATATTAGTAAGGAGTTGGGATTATTGAGTGGCAACACATTTCTGAAGGAGGGAAGAAAGTGTACGTGGTGCTGAAAGACGTGTACATACTGGTACTAGGCCTATATCAAAATCTGGGTGGCATGTGGGGTAAATGCACTGTACTGCTAATCAAAGAGGTTTCTTCTGTAGACTGCATTGTAATTATCATAATGTTATGTTATAAATCTACAGTAATAGCCGCTGACTTTAGTGGTATAGGGCACGATATACAGTTGGCAATACAATAAATTATATACTGTGGCTCATAGTTATGGTTTACACTAAGGAACATTTTAACTGGCATACTATTCTTTTTGTAAAATGTTTTATAAAGGTGCGTAGGCTACATAGGCCTACCTCTCTTTTACGTACATTGTAGTTGTATCTTTTTAATAACTTTTAAAGATTATTCTTATTTCAAATCTAGAACAGTTTTAATGATTTTACTCTGAATGTTACCTGTCTGGGGAACGGTATGTGCTCAACAGTAAATTTTACATATACCTTGATACATGTACTATTCTCGTATGTGAATTGTAAATAATATAATTTATGCACTCGTTTTTACTACACCAACTAGTATATTTCTTTCACAAAGTCAGTATTTTTAGAATCCATGTTCACTGTGAAAGTAAAGTACTATTAGTATTTCATGTGATACTATAAAGTAAACAATATTATTGTATGCATGTACACACAAGCATTAATACACGATTAATTATTGGTTTGTTTTGTTTTTTGTTCTTTTTATTAACTCGCCTATTTAAATGGTAAGGTGAGTTTAAATACAGAGTTTTCTTAAGCTTAGCCCTATAATATAGGGTGTCGAATAATTTTACATAATTTAGTAATAAAACTGTATTCTAAGTTTATGACATCAGCACTTTCAGTACAAACATCACAATAATTAGTGAAACTGTGTGCGAAAATGTTCGATTGTTTTGAAATAACAACAAAAGAGCATTAATAATAATATGTTTATGAAATACATGATATGAGATAGAAAATACAATGAAACATTTAGAAAGAATTATACACATGGAAGACAACAGAAGAATATCTCAATATGAAAATATTGTTTTCAACACATTCTGTTAAATCTGATAACTCGACAACACACAGATGGAGAAAAACAAAACTTTACTATTCTTCAGTAGCAGATCTAAAGCAAGCCTTTTAAATTAAAAAAACCTACTGGGTATTATGGCAACCTTCTCAGTTTGTATGTTTGGGCTATTTTTCATTCCCACCACTTACCAAAGGCTGGTATGTGTTGTCTTATCAGTGGGAGTGCATATAAAAGACCCCTTGCTATTTATTGGAAAGAGTAGCCTATGTGGTGGAAGTAGGTTTCCTCTAAACAAATGTGTCAGAATGACCGTATGTTTGACATCCCAATAGCCAATGATAAGATAAAAATCAAAGTGCTCTAGTGGTGTAGTTGAATAAAACAATTATGGCAAAATTATTATGTTTGTAATTAATGTACCTAATGTCATTGATAGTTTTAATAGTTTGATTTTCAATATATTTTAACAACAGAATATATTCAGCTTCAAGAATTGATTTATATTTATTATTGAATGACACTTATAAGCCAACTTTTCTTCTTGTGATAGGGTCTTTGTAAACCAGTTACGGTAGTTCTTTCATCCATTTTAACAAAACATTTAGGTCTATTTAATTTCATATCCTGTGGTGACATTATGATAAAATGATTTTTAATCATGTATACATTTTAGAATGAAAACTATATGTACATGTATATGTAAACAAATTATAAATAGCGTAGAAATATAGTTTCTGCTGTATAATCAGCTTAAAAAGATCATTAAATGATATTAAACATTTAATCTCAAATTATCACAATAATGAAGATGATCAAAATAATTAAAAATCTTATTTGTTGAGCAATACCTGTTTCACATAAATCAAAATTGAAACAGACAGACTTGTAAATTAATTGCACAGACTGTAAAAGAACTAAAAAAAGAAAAAACTGAGCAGCTACAGCAAATATGAAAAAAAACATTTGAAAAATAGGTCATGATAAAAATCTATATAATTTATAATCAAGACAAAACAAGCATTCTAAACAACAATAAAAAAGTATGGTTTGTAAAAACTGAAACTGTTCAAATTAATACAAAAAATGAAATATTAAAAGGCTTTGGTTATGGTTGCAACATTAACGTTTATAGTGTTTTGCATATTTTCTATTACACATTTAAAACATTAATTTTATTTAGTTTTTTGTATCACAGTGAATGATAAGTTTAAGCATAAAATGTATTATTAATTTTATGTTTTACTTTGTATTCCATGTAATGTTCTAATCTGAAAGTTACTTCTAACAAAACAATGATGGAAAAACTAGTAATAATTATATCAGTCTATCCACGTCTTAACAATAAGTGAAATTACAATAAAACCACAATTGAAAACAGTAACATATAAACATATCCATGTTATAATAATTTGAGTTGACATCTTAACAACAACATCATGGGAAAAACAATACATGATTCTATTATTATAATAGTATGAATACAATTCTCAATAGAACCATACTTGGAAACTAATAATGTATCAATCTACCCATGCTATAACAATTTAAACATATAACATAGAAATATGACTTTTAACAGTTTTTAACCACAGAATATTTTTATCACCAATTTCATTTTGGCATATACCATTTAATGACACACAATAGACGATTTTTCGTTTTGTGCTAGTATCATTAAACGTTTACTACATTCATTATCATGTTATCTCATGTGAAATGTTAATTAAAATCAATGGGTACTAAATAAATCATCATAAATAGGGACGGTAAATAAACCTAACAGTCAGGTTTTATAGCCAAAACATTATTTCTCAACGAAAAATAAATTGGGTTACCCACAAATTTACCTCTTTTTTTTAAAGTTTTCAATTACTGAAAAAATAATACATCCAAAGTTCAACCAGTCAATACTATGTACCGGTAGTCACTAGTCAGTCACTAGTCAGTCACTAGTCAGTCACTTTAAATCTTTCAAATTAAGAATGAACATTATGCACAATGAAGACATACTCAACTGAAATGAGACACAGAGGTACCTGTATATTTAAACACAATAATATACAACATCACTTAAATTAAACACAAACACAAATAAGTAGAAACAAAAACAAGTTTCATCAATGTAGCACAAATAACATTAAGTAGAGTGGATTCAATTAAGTAAAATGACACTGGACTAAAAAAAGAAAAATTTAAAAAGGATTTTGCACTTCAAAAAATTTATTATAATAATTATTACTATTATTTAAACAAGGTAGGAAATAATTGATAAGAGAATTTAAAAATCGCCTTCATTGATTATTTTTGGAAATATATATAAAAACAAACTAATATTAAAAGATTTAGTTTTAAATGTATAAAAATGAAAATAAGTGGGAAGGATGTTTATAAAATACATTTGTATTACATTCAGTATTTGATACTGATAGAAGCTGAAACTATAGTAAAGTTTTAGCATGATGAAAACTTTGCCTAGACTAGTAAATATGCTTTAATTCATGAAGAAGTACAACTTTAGTACAATATGAATATAGGTTTTATCCTCAAACAAGACACAAACAGCCTATAAAAATGAGAAAATGATGCACGTGGAAAAATACCGGGTAATATTTTGTTCAATACAATGTACATGTGTAATAAGAATCTTTTACAATATGTATGAATGATCTGATTGCTGTTATCAGACATCAAATAACAATTTAAAATAAATTGTTTTTGCATAGACCTACCAAACTAAAGTTAGAGGACAAATTTAGATAAACCAAGGATTTCAGTTTTTGTTAAAAAAATTCTTGTTACTTGGACAAATGACATCAAACAAAATAAAAAGATAAGATAAAAAAGAATGTTTTACCCTAAATATTTCTCAAAAACATAATAACTTAAATGAATGAAGTTACTTTAAAATATAAAATGTACATAATATTATAAGCTTCATATGTTGTGCAAAACAAAACAGTAGTATTAATTATCTGTGTTCAATCATCTAACATTGAGAGGGACTGATCGGTTTAATGATGACCATCACCTGTTTTAGACCTTGTAACATATTTTAACTTACACAACCTGTTTTAACGATTACAAACCATCACTTACCACATGTTCAATGCTTAGAATATCCATGTTCATACATGCATTGTAATTTTACAAGCTGAACTACAGTTAAATGTCTGTTACAAAAACGAGAATAACTGAAAACACATTACTTGTACGGAAATGGATATTTTATGCAGGAAATATAAGTAATTTGTTTAATGACCAAAAAAGGCTATATTAGTCAAACATATGTTAAAATCCCTATCTAACAGTGACAGCCATATAATAATTATACATGTATGATGTATATACATTGGTTACATAATTTGTATGTAAGTATGTAAAAGTGCAAAGAGCTAATACGAAATTATGTACATTAAGTATAATTTTCAAAATTACATAAATATACATTTGTTAAAATTGCAGATCTAATTTTTAGTCCTGTGGGATGTTCTAACATTACATTGATGGATAGTTAACATAAAATAATTCTAGAGATGTTTGAAATTCAATGTGGGTTTTATAGTCGTGGGCTCACACATGTATATTAAGTTGAAACAATTCCAAATATATTCAGGCCCAAAAAACATTTGTAATGATTCAAATGTATTGAAAAGAAGATAATTAAAATCATACAGTTTAGCTGTATATTACTTTCACTTATTATATAATTATTATGTTTGACCAAAATTATGGCATTCTACATCTCTTTTTCCATTCTGAATAAAAACATTTATAAAAAAAATCATGTATAATTATATAGAAAAATAAAATTAGAAATCAAATCTTAGTGTGATCCTCTTCTTTATTTTAACCTTTCTACTTAAAAGGCATCAGATTCCGATATGAAACAAAATAATTGAGCAATTAGTTTTAATAAGAATGATATAAAAACTCACAAATACAATGTAGATAAATCCATGTTAGTTGCCCAAGTGAAATCAAAGGCACAATTTTGTATTTTATCTTCCTTCAAAGGCAGTCATGTGCTAATCATACAACGTTTTAGTTTATGTACTTTGCATATTAAGTGAAAATGTTTTTAAAAAAAACAACACGAAAAACCCAGTGATGTACCAATCATCTTAATGTATGTGTATAGTTGTATGCCCGAAGGTATAATAGGTCAGTTGTCCCAAAATATTGATAAAAATCATTAAATAAGTCAATAATCTTGCTATTTTCATTGAATTTGCTGCCAACATTTTATGAAATATTAATGTATAATTTTTGTCATAAAATTAGTTCTCCAGAATTAAAAATAAATCATACAAAAGAGGTTACAAAATATTTAACATACTATACAATAATAAACAACATGTATTACTTTAAATAATCATTCATCAAAGGGCAAATAGAAAATTGTACAAAAAATATTGGAGTCAAAATCAAGACCATGATAAAGATAAAGAAATATTAAAATAGGCCACGTTACACTGTTTTTAGAAATGATGATTGGTAACTCACGAATTCAGTATACTGTTATCATTAATATCACCAGCTGCCTAATAATCACAAAACTTAGGCAAATAGGTTAAATCATTAAGTCACTGGTCAACTAATTTGTTTTTTATTTTACTCCCACACTGTTGCTTAACGGCCGGAGAGTAATAAACGTCTTTTATTACATAAACTGCATCACGAATACATTTACATCAATTGATAAAATGGATAGTTATGCAGACGAGAAAAAACCTCAAAGGTGGGAGAAAAAAGGTTTGGTGGATATATTACTATTACTATGAATTTGCATAGTAAACTATTGTTTGACATGTAAATTTTGCATTCATAACAAAATGGATAACAACAGGCTCTTCTGAACCCTACCCTTGGTATGTGCTGCTATTACTAGCCATTTTTATATTTTTGTCTGGAGGTGTAGGTGGACTGGGGATTCATTGAAAGTAAACATCAAGCAATATTATTTTCTATAATTTTAAACTATTTTATCCACCATTAATAACACAACAGATGACTCTAGTGTGAAAAATGGAGGTAAAACAGAAAAACACATGTAAAAGTCTGTGTTTAAACACTGGAGGATCTTAGTACATTGTAACAGGGGTTTTATGTCTGTAAACACTAGATGATGTTAAAATAACATAAAAGTGTTTTATGTCTGTAAACACTGGATGATGGTAATATAACATATTGTCTTATAGTTATATGTCTGTATATGTTATATGTCTGATGTTAATATAACAAAGTTTTTTATGTCAGTAAACACCGGAGGATGTTAGTATAGTGGTTGGTCAGGACCAGCACCAGCGTGAGTGGGGGCAGAGTTCTTATTTCTTTGTTTCTGATCTCGGTGAGCAGTTTCAGCATGAAAAATGGCTTCCTTTGCCAGGTGCTTCTCACGAAGGATCTGCAGCTTCACAGATCTCGGGATGTCGGGAACCAGGAAGGAAATGAGCCAGGAAAGGAATGCAACAGCAAGCTGGAAGTAGAAAATACAAGTCTTGTTAGCATACCAGTAAAATAAAGATTAAACAAAACAGCTCTGTGATATCTTTTAATGAAATGGAAAGTTTAACAATACTCCAGCACATTAGTTATTCAGTGGCTATTAAGTTTAATACATGATCAAAGAAAACCTACCACCACAAGATACTCCTTTAAAACTTTATTGCATGCAAGTGTAGAACATAATTTGCATAATTAGCATATTTCTTCTCATGAAATATAACTACCACTTCAAAGTCGGTCCTAGAATGAGTTTTGTTGTGGTAATAATACATACAAGTATGTGCTCAAATTAAAATACCTCTAAAGTGTAAGAATCAATGAAGTATCATAGAGGAATTAAGGCACTGTCTATTGGTAAACTGTTAATAATAATATTTGTATATCATATTCTAAGATATAATAATAATAATATATTTTTATTTCAGATCAGTGATCCATAGAAAAAGCATATACTAGTATACATGTACATTTA
>JAUTWP010162775.1:0-11063 GCA_033042655.1 Cyathermia naticoides
TGTAGCCAACAAATATATTTTTTATGTGTTTTGACGCATCAGTTAATACCTGTAAATACGGTTCTACTACCTTTAAATTAATAAATGTTTAATCGTTGCAAATGGGTGAAAGATTCTCGCAGCAATGTTAAACTAAATATTCACTCACTCAACCTATCCATATAACCTAAGACCACTGACTAAAATATATTGTTTATCAAATAGCTACTGATAAAATCTAGCTTTACTGACTAAATATTACTTTATCGAAGTGCCATGGTTCATTCATTTCAGAATTTTGTGGAGGGGTGGGAATGAAGGGTGTATGGTAACTGCATGTAAAAATGTTGAGGAAGTTTTTATCTTATTAAAATGTATGAATATTATAATTACGTCAGTTGGTTAGTGTTTAGTGCAAGTCATTTCAGCTATTTTGGTCTGATGGTTTTTGAAGAATTGTAACTTATAATAAGTTTCTTCTTCTTTAAAGGGGCAGTGTCTGTTTTAAAAAAAACATTTAACCATTTAGAATATATCTTGTATGTTTGTTTGATGCGCACCATGCTCCATTTTTCTGACGCAACGATCTGTTGTACTATATTTAGGTCACATGAATAGCACTACAACGTAGCAATGGCGGATAGCTGGCGACTCGCCTCGTTGATTTATAGTGTATTTCGCGTGATCTAATTACGATACAGCAAATCGTTGCATCAGAAGAATGGAGTGTGGAGGTCATCAAACAAACGTACAAGATATATTCGAAATGTTTAATATTAAAAAACCCAGACACTGCCACTTTAAACTAGTAGGTGATAAATGGTTAAACTTCTACAAGACAATATTGAAGGAATCTTACATTTGTAATGATAAACACACAGACCTACTGGATTAAAAAAGATTAATTTGGAAAATCACATAATTTTCTTTGCAATCCTTTGTATTGCGATTACATTTTACTATTTCAGCCTTACTGTTTGCCAACCGTTCCTAGTAAGCATCAAGATCTGAAAGGAATTACACCAGAAACGGTATGTTGTTCATTTTTGTGTATATTTTGATTATAATCATCACTATATTTTTATGCACTTTTTCATGAATGCACTTATTGTCTTTTAATTTACTATAATTAATTTAAATCAGATTTTTTTTTTCAAATTTTTATTTGAATTGTTAATACAATTTACAAATCAGAATTTTATAATTAAAGAATTCTTTTTTATTAAAAGCATTTATCGCATTTTGTATTTTCTTTTTATCATACTGAGCTTGTATCATGTGAAGATTTCAGATGCAAAATGTGATATAGACCACATTTAAGATTGTTTTAAGTATACCGATGTGTCTGAAATTAGTAAGTATGAATAGAAAAAGGTCAGTTTTGAATGACCTCTTGCATATAAATATATGACAAAATAAAATGTCTTTTGTTAGGATTTATACCAAACAGTTTTGTGATTTTAAACAGAACTACAGAAAAAAGAAGAAAAACAAGTTTGTTTGTTTAATAACGCCACTACAGCACATTGATTTCTTTTTAATTATCAGCTATTAAACATCATACATGTAGTCATTCTGACAGTTTTATTTTGTAGGAAACCTGCTGCCAACACATAGGCTACTCTTTCCAATAAGCAGCAAGGTATCTTTTATCCACACTTTCCTACAGACTGTACAGCATATATTGGAGCATTTGATGAGCCAGTTGTGAACCACTTGTTGGAATGGAAAATAGCCCAAACTGCAAATGGATCCATTGAAACAGATCAATCCTATGACTGACCACTTAACAGGTGGAAATGCTACTGCTTAAGCTAGGTCCTGCTGCCCTGAACTACAGAGCAATTGAAGAATTCGACAAATACTTGGACAAATACTTGGACAAATATTTTTTTTTTCAATGATTAATGATGCATTGTCTTTTTCAGCTGTGTGCTCTGATGACCAATGAGTACTCTGATGTGATTTGTGAACATTGCATAATTGACTGTCGATATCCATATGAATTTGTTGGTGGACATGTGCAGGTAAGAAACCACAGTGTAACAGCATAGGAAAGAAGGACATACATCTGAAGTTTTGACAGTTTAACTATTAAAGTGGTAATGTCTGTTTTTTTAAATATTTAACCATTTAGAATATATCTTGTACATTTGTTTGATGGGCACCACTCTCCATTCGTCTGACGCAACAATTTGGTGTATCGTAATTAGATCAAGCAACATGCTAAATCTGTGTGGCGGGTCGTCACCTGTCCGCCATCACTATTTCGTAGCGCTATTCACTTGATCTAAATATGGCACAGCGGGATAGTTGCATCAGAAAAATGGAGCGTGGTGCACATCAAACAAACGTACAAGACATATTCTAAATGGTTAAAAAAAATTTTTTAAAACAGACACTGCCACTTTAACTTTTAGTTTATAATTAACAGAATTGTAATTACAGATAAACCTTCCAGACTTAATTCATGACCTATATCAGAACCATCCAGAGAAATCAACTTATCACTTAAAAGAATTCAGATTTCTTTTAAAATCGAGAATGTATTTGTGACAATTAGATGGGCTTTTTTTTTTTTTTTTTCAGGGAGCCAAAAATCTGTACACCAAAGATGACATAATACAAGAATTTATCAAAAACCCATGGAAAAAAGATTTATGTGGAAAACAACAGGTTCTTGTTTTTCACTGCGAGTTTTCGTCAGAAAGAGGCCCAAATTTGTAAGTTTTTAAAAGTGTTTGTAGCATTCTATCATTTTTATATTAATATGTTATCTGCAGAAGTCAAAAGTTCTTTTTATTGAAAATTGTAATATATCGGCAGACCAGCACTTGAGGTTTTATTCATCGCCAAACCTTAAACATTTGTTTACTCAGGTCACTGGTAAAAAGATTTTTAAAATCTTTTTTAAAAGATATTCGACTCTATGGAAGTTTTTAAATTACTGTTATTATATTATATGCTTAATTTTAATTATACTTTTTTGACATGTTTTTCATGCTTCTTCCTTTTTATTCACTTAGTTTTAATCTCATATTAAATAAATAAATGTTTAGTTGTCACAAATGGGGGAAAGATTCTCGCAGCGACGTTAAAACTATATTCACTCACTCACTGTAATATATCGGAAAACAGTACATCTGTAAACATTGGTCTTTTTTTTTTTAATCATTACATGTAGCAGAATGTTTACGTTTTCCAGGTATCCTATTAACATTTTGCATGCTAACATAATAAGAAATGTATAAATGAGATCCATATTTATATTGAAAAGCATCAAATGCTAGTGAGTACAACATGTTCCTATTATGTTATGCGGTCAGCAAAATTAGTTTTGACTGGTCCGAACACGTGTGACTAAATGATCCTGTATGTGCAGGGCTCGAATTTAACAGCGAGACCGACAGCAATGGCCACTGGTTTTGTATAAATTGCTGTAGGCGAGGTGCTTCACCTGTGGCATTTTTTTGCCTCCGACAAAATAACCCTTTGGTTATGTTTATTTGTAGCAAAAGTTAAGTTTTAATAAATTGCCGTAGATTGAATGAAAATTGCCGTCGATGAGTCACTGCAAAAAAAATAAAAAATTGCTGTTACAAATTCTTAAATTCAAGGCTTGATGTGTCGAGCCTACGACTGTTTGCTTTGCTAGCTAGTTGATATTTAACATGAGTGTGTCTGTTTTAGATCAAGATTTTTACGAAACCGAGATCGTGAAATGAATAAAGACTGCTACCCAGGCCTTCACTATCCAGAGATCTATCTTCTAGAGGGTGGATACAAGGCTTTCTATGAAAAGTATCAGGTAGGTATCGCCACGCATGTTAATTGTATGTAGAGGCTACAGTCTGTGTACATGGGCATGAATTGGGGAGTGGCAAAGCAGGACAGGACATGTTGTTTAACGTCTATGTTCAGACTGGACTGGAAAAAGGTTTATCGTGTCTACATTACGAAATAACTGTTCAAGCACATTTAGAGCCAGACTGTTAGTGTTATAGCAGATGCCTCTCCCGAATGCAGTTTATGGCTAGGTTTTCTCACCTCTTAAATACAATATGCCAAATAATTCATTTTCTATGTTGAACCTAGTCGGTTTGGTGATTAAATGTTTTTTTCTTTCTTACAGCACATGTGTGAACCTCAGGACTACAAGCCCATGCTTCATAAAGACCACAGCAATGACCTGCGACACTTTCGAGCCAAGTCCAAGTCGTGGGCGGGAGAAAAAGCTGCGGGTCGACCCGGTCTGCGCAACCTAAAGTTCTAAACTTAATGGTTTCCACATTACATAAATTATGGTCTCCAATATAATGGTTTCCATAGCTCATTAATTTATTGATGGTATTCCTTGCTGTTAGGATTCAAGTGACAGATATTGTATAAGTATAGCTCAAACCATTTCCTCACCTTTAAATCAATATCAATTTTCTTTTTATTAATTGTCCTCTTCAAACTTTGTCTATCTTTTCTCTTTATTAATAAACATTATTTATTAGGTCACCATACATTTTTGTTTGTTGACCTTTATCTTAGTTTACCACCTCCGTCTCCCTAACCCTCTCTGCTTTCTTAGACACTCACTGCATTCACCCCTACTGTGTACATACATTTAACCCCACTACATACATTAACCCCCACCACATGCATTTACCTCCATTATATACATTTACCTCCTCTACATATTCACCCCATCCTACTGCATACATTTACCCCGCTGCATATATCTCTCCCATCCCCCACTGCATTCATTCCCACTAATCGACCTCCTCCATTGTATCAAATTATGTTTCCTCTTTCTCTATTTGTTCAATTCTTGAAATGCTCTTCTTAGGGTGACAAGTAATATACAGATGAATTTAGTGTGGACCCGCATTAAATTCATCATATGAACTGCATTGTTATTGTTAACTAGCAAATCTAATTGGAATTACAGGTAATTGTTCATTAATGTTTTGCTAGATATTATGTTCCTGGTCTGATTATAAAATGTCATTCTTAGTACATTTCTTGTCATTTCCTTATCCATTCCTTGTCCATTCCTTGTTCATTCCTCGCCAATTTGCGACAGATGTGCTCATTAACAATATATATACGTCACTTGAATCCTGAAGCACTTCCCTTCTAACATGATCTTTCATGTTTTTGTTTTTACGTCGGAAGTTATTTTGCGCAAACAAAAGTGCTCATCCTTCGTATCCATTTGTCTCGCCGTCTGTTAGTGTGTCTGTGTATACATGTGTAAATCTTGTATATATTCCATCACTGTTATTTCTGCACCAGCTGTTATCTTTGTACGAAAACAAATGAAATTATTCGTCTTCAATTTTTAACGTGCCTTCTGTCAACTTGTCTTTCATTTCTGGCATTCTCTTATCTTCGTTCTTGCTTGCTTTCTCTTTTCTGTACATTTGAGATGTGTGCACGAATTTGTGTATATTATGTGTGTGGATATATTTAATATAAAGTGTGAGAGAGAGTGCTATTTTAGTTAATTGTTAGTGAATTGTTTTAAGACTAGAAGGGTTAACTATGTGTTCATTCAGCGATTACGTAACACGACACCAATATATATTTTTACACGCATGCATGCAAACACACACTATTATTTATTTTTTTACTTATGGATAGTAATATCCTTTGAAGCCAGGGGCATAATAAAAATGAGTTACCTCCCTTGATAGTTACTGATGTAGACCTAATAATGGGAGATAACACTTTCTGTATCATTATACAAGTACTCCTTTCACAACATGCAGTAGGTGTATAAAAGCCTTGATGTCATAGCCGGAGCCTAAGACAGGTGTCTACTATAACAGCTTGTTTTAAATGTAGACGTTAAAACTTTTGAATTGACCTGACTTGAAGTTGGAAATATTTTATATTCTGAATTTTTGACTTGTTTAGGATATTTGAGTATTTTTGTTACCTTTGCTAAGTATAAGTAATAAAATAGTTTTCATATAACACATTCCATAAGACTTCCATACATGCACTCTTCCCACCCCCACACAAGTGTTACGTCATCGTTGAGTGGGCTGTAGTAAATATTTAACTTCAAAGCTTACTTCAATTTTTAGTATTTTATTTTGCACAGAGAAATATGTTGCATGTTTTACAGAAGTAATATTTTTGTAAAGAAAATATTTAAGAAATTTGTTCTTTTTGCTTTAAAAAATTGTATTAAAGTGAAAAAAACAAAAAACAAGATTAAATAAAAGGATCTACAGTATGGTTGATTTTATTTTGGGATATTTAACTGGCAGTAGTGGATTATCTCCCCTGGCTGTAGTGTTATCTCCCATGGCAGTACTGTTTCAAACTATTTTAATACACTAAGTATTCTGCCCTGTAATGGCAAAAGGAAGCAAGTCACATTTTTGTTAAAATGAAGTTAATGATACGATTCAAGTCAGGGAACTTTGTTACATGTTTTGTGAAACTTTCAGTCATAATTCTGCTAAGAGTCAGCAGTAATTGCACATTCTAAAAAGTGTCATGATATATTACAACAGCAAAATGAAGTAACCACCAAAAGGGCCCTAAGAAATTACCAATGCCACTTTATATATATATGCACCTTACCTACACATTTTATACACCTATATGCTACAGTAAAGTGTATTATTAATAGTAAAACAAAAATTATATACTGCTTTCCAGATGTAAGGGCCTTTTTTTTGCTTATTTTCTGTCAAAAATGTGTCTTACTTACTTTTACCATGCCAGGGCTGTATTAGCCTGATGAACACTGATACCATTAACCTAGGAATTAATCCTATATTAATCATGAGACTGGTCTCCAGTTTTTTTTACCTGTCCTATTTTTAAACTGATATTTGGAAATATTCCATTAATTTTAATTATAAAAAAAGTATTATTTTTACGATAAAATCAAATTAATGTTTTTTGTGGGATTTTATTTTATTAATTTTGTTTGTATTTGTGTATTTTAATTTTAACATGTTAAATAGCCTTTGTCCCATGTTTGTATGACATTCATTGTTCTAGGTCTATTGTTTGTGTTATTTATTAAGTACTGTTGTGTTAGATATCACTTAGTGGTAGATACAGATAGCTAGATCCTAACACCACGGCTCAAATTTAAGAATTTGTAAGACATGGAAATATTTGGTCATGGCAATTTTGATTCAACCTACAGCAATTTGTTAAAACTTAACTTTTGTAACAAATAAACATAACAGAAGAATTATTTTGTCAATGGGTAGACAGTACCACCGGTGAAACATCTTGCCTATGGCAATTTATACAAAACCACTGGCAATTGCCACCGTTAAATTCGAGCCCTGTAACACTGCGGTATGATATTAAGTATTCTGTTTTATCCATGTCTAGTGTGTGTAAAAATAAATTGTGATATCTGTATGCTTTGATCATTGACTCTTAATGGAGAAAATAGAAATCATCTTCTTCAAAGCAATACCTAAATGGGGCTGCAATTGATTAGATTGTGGTTTGTAGTTACTTTTTTTGGAAGTTTGTGCTCTACTTGCTAACCCATAGTTTCGCAAAAAAGACATCCATTATTGTTGTCATTGTAAAATTATGGCAGAAAATACAAAACTGGAAAGTTAATGAGAATAACATACAAAGTTATATCAAGGAGAAATAGCTGAATATTTTCCATCTAAGAATTCAATCCTACTTTATAATTTATGACATATAACTAAAAACTCTTATTGAAACCAGATTTTTTTTTTTAAACCTTATTTCTGACTTTTATTGACAAAGTAAGGGATAGTTACTTAAATTTCAGATGATTAATTCTCACTAGTTTAATAATTAGATGAGTATATCAGTTTTAGAATATAGCTCAATGTAATTCAATTAACCTCTGTCTAATTTGACAGACATATTTGTAGTCGGAACTTTGTAAATTTTAACACAATTTTTTTTATAAAAACGAGATATTTGATAGAATTTTAAAATTACTGTGTGTAGTAAAACTATTATGTTTTAGTTAATATTTTTTATAATTGATTTCACTGTTAAAATTATTGGTTTCAAATCGATTGTTTATTAATTCATTTTATAGCAGTATATTTAAAACTTCCACGAACTGTTTCTTTTGATTTAGATCAAATTGTTAAATATGTGAACTTCTTTTAACATAGGTGATTAAAGGACAGGATCTTTTATACTTTCTTTTTATGTTGTCTGATCCATCCTTAGTGGATCCAGCTGCAGCTCGGGCTATTTTTCATTCCAACCAGTGGTCCACAACTGGTTCATTAAAGATCATGGTATGTGCTGTCTGTGCATATAAAAGATACCTTGCTGCTTATTGAATAAAGTAGCCTATGTGGCAGTGGCGGGTTTCCTTTAAAAATGTGTCAAAATTACCATATGAATGATGTCCAATACTAGTAGTCGGTGGTAAGATAAAAAATCAATGAGCTCTAGTGGCGTCGTTAAATAAAAACAAACTTTTCTTGATGTAAGTTAAGTATAAATGAGCTATGACTGATTCACTTGAGTTAATGCATATCAAAATGTTAAAGACATAGGGCTGAAATTACGAAGCATGTTTTTCTGTTACATGCCTGTAACTACATTCATTTACTATGCTTATAAACACATGCGTTTAACCAAAACAGGCATCGTAAATTCGGATCATAATGTCTACGTGAAACTAGTTTGAGAATTTGGAAAGGTTTTATGTTAATATTTTAAAAATATTTTGCTTTTTAACTTAGAAACAAAAATAATCTCATTTTATATTTTGTTTGTTGAATGTTTTACTTGTGTGTTTTCATGATATATTTGTTTTCATTTCATTATGTATCAATTTTGTACGATTTGTTTGCAGATTTTATTATGTTGTATGATTAGTTGCTTTTTCTGTTTTGTTTTAGAAGAATTTTAATCCAGAATGCTTATGAAACAATATTTAAAAATAATAAAAAATAAAAAAAATGTATTAATATTCTTTCTGCAACTGTTATCTCTTGATCTGCTTATAGCTTGTCTGTCTGTCTGTTCGTCTGTCTCACCGCCTTTGTTTATTTGTTGACCTGTCTGTCTCTGTCAATCTGTATATTTATTACTCTTTATTTCACAGCTGGTTTGCTGCCAACCACTTAACAGTAAACAGATATATTCCTCATACATTTATATATATATATATATATATATATGTATTATATATGGAATGATATGCAGTTTAGTACAAGTTTGAATTGTACATTTATACAGTGGAATTTCAGTCCTAAACTCTTTGTTGGATAAGAGCAGTGGTAAATGTAACATTTGGTTTATTTAACAAGGCCTATAAATCACTTATTTTTTTAATTATTCCCTATTGTACGTTAAACATATAGTCGTTCTGACAGTTTATGGGGAACCCGTTACGTTTTTCCACTAGTAGCAAGAAATTGTTTATATGCATCATCACACGGCCTTTGACAGAAAAAATTAACAGTAGTTACTCTATAGTATTAAAAATAATTGACAAAATTACCTTTTGAAAAGGAAGAAGATAATTTTAGAATTTTAAAAGTGTGATAGTGTTTATTAAAATAAACTGATCCTGTTTTGTGAAGAAGGAAGTAACATTTAGAAGGTTGTCGGTTAATTCTAATTTTGTTTTTTAGAAATATAAATTTGCTTTGTTTGAAAAATGACAGACCTGTGCATTTTCATTTTGTCTCTAATTGTGGAAGGAATGATAGATTCAACTTTTCATATAGCAATGTTTAGGTTAGTGTTAAAATTTAGGTCATTAGAAAATGGGGGATAATGATCTACCTCAATGAGTGCTCACCAGTGGAATGATGAATATAAAAGATACTAAAGATTTATTTTTAGCTGGTTTCCCATGAAATTGTGTGACTGAATGATCATATGTGACATCCCAAAGCTGATGATTATACACTCGCTAGTGATATTAAATAAAACATCTTGGCAAGATACTGGTTACTTAGTTTATTGTTTGGATTTTATTTTAATGTTGACATTACCGATGCCAGATGTATTTTTTTACCAGATAATACTGAATGCTTAGCCATCATGCATAATGTTTAAATTATTTTATTAATTACATTTTTTTTCTTCTTTTTTTCTTTGTTTTTCTTTTTTACCAAGTTGTAGCCTTTCTTCATCTACACCCCCACCTTTTCATTTAATATTTTTTCTAAAAAATTCTAAGTGCTAAGTATATTTTCACTTGTGGATGATTTATCTTTAGTTTATACATTTATAAATTTTAGTTTATACATTTATATATTTTTTTTAATGGGGGAAATGTTTTATGAACATTTTGTTGAAGACTTAATTCTGCAGAATTCTTGTTTGATATATAAATGCAGGATAATTGTAAATAAAGATTACAACTTTTACCCACAGTGAGTTGAGGACTGAAATTCTTCGAATCGTTGTGTTAACCGTCTGACTAATCTACATCATAGTCACATGGTTTTGTAGAAATCAAATCAGTCGTATTCTAATTACAATGTTTGTAATATCAATAAATAGTGCACCAAATTATTTGAAACAACACACACCGTTAAATATATTAACTTGTTTGTTGCCATGTTTTCTTCAAATATCCTTAATGCAGTTTTTGTGACAAAGTGTTAAATGTTATGCTAAACACCCTTATATTGAACAAAACTTGTGTTAGGGTCATCATACAATTTTTAAAAAAGGTTAGTTTGATTTTTATTTGATTTTTAATAAAGGATGGCAGACGAATGTCGTACTATCATACGGTAGTTACATAGCATAATTTGATGCAACATTTACAGATAGATAGTGAAATCTGTCTAAACTGGACCCCCTTTAAACTGGAATCCCATCAAAACCAGACAAACAATTCAGTCCCAATGTGTCCATTTAGTGTAAATCTAACCTGAAAACCAAAAATTGATGAAACCGGACATTTTACTTGGCCCCTTGGATGTCCAGTTTAAAGAGGTTTTACTGTAGAAAGATAGAAATTTTGTTTACAATACTCTAGCACAAACATAATATCAGCTATTGGGTGTCATTCTAGGGTAAAAAGCCTTTGAAGTGGTCAGTCGGAAGATTGATCCTTCTCAGTGAACCCATCAGCAGTTTGG
>JAUTWP010162786.1:0-11061 GCA_033042655.1 Cyathermia naticoides
TCCAATAACCGATGATAAGATAAAAATCAATGTGTTCCAGTGGCGTCGTTAAACAAAACAAACTTTACTTTCTATAGAATTTCTATAAATGTTTCACTTTGAAATTTAAATGCATTTATGAATGCATTCAAGCAGGGCTGAGCTATAAACATATCTTAGCCTCCGTGTCAACTGGTCTCGGTGGTGCAGTGGTTAAGCTATCTGATTTGAGGCTGGTAGAATCTCAGTCGAGGCATGGTGTTCCGCAAGGCTCAATGGGTAGGTATAACCATTTACACCGAGCAGTGGTTCAATAAATGCTTTGACTAAGGCCATGGTGTGTGGTATCCTGTCTATGGGAAAGTGTATATAAAATATCCGTTGCTGCTTATCAAAAAAGAGTAGCCACAGTGGGGCGGTAGCGGGTTTCCTCTATTCTACTAACATTAATATCTGTCCAGCACAGACGGCTCAGGAAGCTGAGCTGTGTTCCCATGACAGCGTGCTTGAACCTCAATTGGATGTAAGCATGAAAATAAATATAAGCTAAACAGTCGCATATGGAACTCAAATTTGTTTAGCCACTTTTTTGTAACATTACCTACATTTTAAAAGATCAAGGTTTGTATTTATCTAAAATTTTGCTTTTTAATGTTTCCTTCTGTTTTTGGAGACATTAATTTTGCTATGGAATTGCATACTATTTTGTATCTGTTTTAAATATGAGCAAGCAAGTGAATGTCTTCTATTTCTACATTCGGTTAGATTAAATCAAACAGGTAGTCAAGACCAGATATATAGGCTAAGCATGACGGTTTTGTTTTTATTTATTTGTAATAAATGTTTGAAATTAAGGAAAGGTTTTATGTTCACGCTGTATTTTTAAGGTGTTTTTTTAATTCGACTCCATTTGAAAGTGTCCCAAATAATCATAACATTTGTACATGGTCAGTTCAAATGACGTCTTAAAGGTGTTCCATCTGTTTAGGATAACTGGTGTAGGTGAAACGAGGGTTCACAAAACAGCGACTGGATAAAATTAAAACTTTAAAAGGTGAACACCTGCCTATTGGTTCTGCCACTGATAAAGTTTTGATTCGGTGATGCAGTAGTTCAACTACTGTTGCAGCACAATGGAAAAGACAAGATGTCATTCACAACAATATCTTTTGGTGAAATTGTTTTCTTTATTTTTCATTATTAGCCTTATTTATGTTATAGTGCCTACCAACTAGATACACGTATATAGTTTAATATTCTTGAATTTGATGGTCGATAATACTAATATTCAGACATTAGACACTGGCAATAAATCAAAAGTAAAACAAAACAAATGATTATACTGTGCTATTTATTAACACAGATAGAATGACATTTGGCTACAAGTAAAATGTCACCTCGTAACATTACGATTTATTGCACTGTCAAACTCAGTCCGACGCCAATTGCCTCGGCATTTCCATCTGTATATAAGCGGACGTAGACTATTCCACTTTTCCCTTCAGTTGTCCACGTAACGGAATTACCTCCGGTCGCTACAGGTGCATCTCTTGACAAAGAAGTAGATATTGCCATCTTTACATCTTGACCACCTGTAGTGGCCAGAGTGATCACTTTGTCGCTGGATTTTAGGTTAATCCCAAACAGAGGTTGTTTAGTATTAGTCACCTTCAGGTTACTTCGTGGTTTTGTTGTTGTAAGTATTTGCAAGCTGCTGGTTATGTCGCATGTTGCGATGCCCACTACTTTGAATCCAGCTTTAAATTTTTCCGTATCAAGACCAAGATCATATGCTGCCTTCATCACCCCACAGGCACCGTCCACAAAGTTGCTGTTTACGCCCCAATACATGCGGTTAGCAGTCAGGAACGCTTCAAATCCATATCGCATTGGGACGCCCTGTACCTTGATGATTTGATAGAAAGCTCTATTGTATACACCACTACTTAAATGAACGTCAATGCCAGTATAGTAATCCTTAACATGGTCAATTGAAGAGCCATCGAGTGATGGTTTCTCAAAGTAACGCAGTGGTTTTTTAGGGTCTTTCGTGTCTTCCATTCCACTGAGCCAATCGTTTCCTGTGAAGAAATGCTCTGCTGCTTCTCCCATGATGTCAGAAAATGCTTCATTCATACCTCCAGATTGCGCAGAGTACTCTAGGTTGCTGTATTTTTCTGTAACACCATGACCCAATTCATGTGCAACTGTGTCATAGTTTGTTAATGGATAAAACATTGTGTCCCCATCTCCAAACATAACAGCAGAATTGTAATAGAAGGCATTGTCTAGTTTGGTGTCATAATGAACCAGCATTGCGACTTTCGGCAAAGGTGTCACTCCATACCATTCCTTGAGCATTCGCTGGCTAAGCGTTCCATAAAAGAAAGCATCTGTTGCAGGGGAATAACCATCATTCACTTCGTCCTGATATCCAACAGAGCACTGGAATTCTATTACGGTTCGTATGGATGTGTCTGTACTGGTTTTCAGATCAACTGTAAGACAATGTTCATTTTCCATGAAACATTGTTTATCAACGACTCGGGGTGTTAGGCATCTTGGAGTCTTTCCATAACTATATTTGCCTGTCTTCAGATTGCCACCTACACCAGCCGCAAAACCACACGAAACAGGTTGTTGTGTTGGTTTTGGTGTTGCCTCAGGTGTTACTGACTGGGTGGTACCTGCGGTTTGTGCTGAAGATGGATTAGTAACTGTGTTTCCAGTTTGGCTAGTTCCAACTGATCCAGTTGATCCAGTTACAAATGCTCCAGTTGATCCAGTTCCAAATGATCCAGTTGATCCAGTTCCAAATGATCCAGTGTGACCAGTTCCAAATGCTCCAGTTGATCCAGTTCCAAATGCTCCAGTTGATCCAGTTCCAAATGCTCCAGTTGATCCAGTTCCAAATAATCCAGTTTGACCAGTTCCAAATGCTATAGTTGATCCAGTTCCAAATGATCCAGTGGTTCCAGTTCCAAATGATCCAGTTGTACCAGTTGATCCAAAAGTGTTGCTCCTGATTGAATTAAAATGTTTTACAACTGTCCCATCGCACATGTCGATGTAATAATATGGCGCTCGCGGTCCTTGATCAGTCTTCACCAGCATGTCAACTATAATGGATAAGTGAGCTATGCCACTTTCATCCACGCATATCCTTCGTGGCATCACCTTTACTTTATCAATGTTTGACTTCACTAGACCTTCTTTCTCCAGTACTAATGCGATAGCCTTGGTTCTTGAAAACTTGCAAAATATGTTTTGCACATCATGATGAATGTCTACAACTAGTTTCCCACCAATCAAACCTCCTTGATAAACGCCTTGCTCGTCAATGTCGGCCTCAATAGATCCTCCTATGACTGGAAGTCCTCGAAACGTTTCTCTGAATTTTCCAATAACTGATCCCTGTGCAGTAGTAAAAGAATCGCCGCATGGTTTTATGTCAATGTCATCCGTAAGAGATAGCATTGTACGGAATGATGGAATTCGGTTAAAGCGATGTGAACCAATATTAGCATCATGGTAGCGTTGGCCTGCATCAACAATGTGTCCCGCATCTGTGATGGGAAGTATGATGGCAGCCATGACTAAAATAGACAAGCATTTCGTTATTAGGCCTGTTCAACAGTCATTATGCCAAGTGTTTATATATATATAATTCATGTATTTCATCAGTTATACAATTAATATTATAAGAACAAAATATTTACGATGCTATTGTACATTATTATAAATTTTAAAATATGTATTTTTGGATAAGGAAGTAGAAATAGAAACTAATGTTTCTACATCTTAGCACGATATGGATATACATCTCCCATATAACATGTATATTTGATTAACAATAAAGAGTATTTCAATGAAAAATGGGAAATATTAGAACTATAAATTCACTAAAGCACATTTTAAATAGACTTAATAATAATAATAATTATTATTATTATAATGATAATGATGATGATGATGATAATAATAATATGCTAAACTCTATATCGACACTGTGTCTAAACCAGCATATTGTGTTGGTCCATAGTTAACCTACTTAAGACAGAATCCATAGTATACTGACGGGCAAACAAAAGTATAACGACTGAATATCGAATTTAATTGAAATAATATAATCAGTTATGCACTGCTTATGTAATGCTTACCACCAATACTGAGTAATGTACGAAACGGTATGGTACGAACAGATTTGGGTACGAATTAACGTCAATAAACCTCCACTTTAATGATCACGTGAGTGATATTTTAGATGCACTTTCCCACAGACAGAACAGCACATATCACGACCTTTGATGAAGCAGTTGTGGAGCACTGGTTGGAACGGAAAATAGTCCAAACTGCAGATGGTCCACTGAGAAGGATCGATCCGACGACCCAACAAGTGTATCAAACATTGTCATGCAATCTATGTGTATAGTTCCACTGTTATATTACATTTGATGAAATAAATGTATACAATTTTATGGTTTGTGCGTTATTATATTTGTTTGTACTTTTATTGATAAATATGCTTCACATTATTTACCTGTCAATAGAAGAAGATCCATCATTGTCAAACTTCACTAACCTGTAAAGGAATTGAAAACAGAGATTGTTAAACACGGCCATACGAGTTTGTATCCAATAATTCGACGTACCCTAATTCCACGTCCCAAATCAAAACAGCTTATAGATGCTTATACATACCCATTGTCCTATCTAATATATGTCATCGTGAAATATGACAAGCAACAACTTCAATTGTATAATAGTAATAATAACACAGACCAACAAAAAAATATTTTTTTCTGGTGATTTAATTCTCCAAGACCTGTTTCTGGATACTATTGATGTGCTGATTTCAAAAATCACCTTAGAGCCCACACATCATTCAGATGATTGCTACTTTTGACATATGAAGGCTTCAATGAAAAGAATAAATACCATCTAATATATCCTAATCTAGATTCAGCAATCAGACCGTTTTCTCACTCAGATAAAATTCCTATTTCAATTTTCACGGTCCTTTCAACATTCACAAAAAATGATGAAGATACTCCCCAACTACTTACCATAATTAGATCAAATGCGATATCACTGATGATGATTTTAAATAGTCATAATGTGTAGGACTGTTGAATGCAATGGGTGAAACCATTATAGCCTCCAATGAGTGGAGATTGTTCATAGACATTTCAAAAATAAGTTTAAAGTGTGTCTTGCTTTACAATGGGAAATAACAATTTCGCGATTCTTATTGTTGACACTAATTCAGTGCATCTAAAAGAATAATATGAAAAAATAACAATAGTGCTGGAGATGCTAAAATAATTATGATATTCATAAATGATTGATTTGTTTTGACCTGAAAATTTAAGTATATTCTATGCAACTTGATCTTTGAATAAATGAAGTATTTAGAATGCGTGCACTGAATTACCTAATTTACATGTTCAAAAGCATTCTTAAGTGCATGCATATAACAATGCTATCACAATAAAAAATTAAGCGTACAAGTTATGGAACCACTGGTCGGAGCAAGTGGAACATCTTCCAATTGAGCCTTGCGGAGTCGGTACCGGGTTAAAAAAAATCCCATTTTCCTCGACTGAGAGATTCGACCTGAGTACCTACCAGCCTTAAGCCAGATAGTTTAACCACTCGGCCACGGAGACCGGTGGAAGGTATAGGTAGCACACACGTTAATATTCTTACTGAAGTAAACAGAAAATGCCTAGCTCAACGAAATGCATACACAGGATAATTGTTTAACGGTCTTGTGCTTTATTAATTGTCTTGCACACAAACACGCGCCGTCAGACCAATCGTTCCCCCCACTAAACCCTCTTGGCATTTCTCAAGACCATTTTGCCTGTCATAAAAGCAAATGAAGTAGCTGAGACTCTCTGAAATAAACCCACTCGAGGGCTTCTAATAGCTTTCTCCGTCATTCACAAATAAAGACTTCAAAAGTCACAAATGAGGGCTCTAGCAAGACTGAAAATATTAAAGATATTTCGTGGATCTTCTCCAATCATCTCCAAGTCTCGGCGGAATTCCATCTCCGGGATGAACGGCGTGGAGTGCTTCATCAGCCAGCCATAAATATGCATAAGTGTCTTTACAGCCCCTCCGAGCGACCATAAAGTTAAATCTGTATATATTATAGGTCAAACATTGTTTAGCTTGCACCGTAGGTCAGGAAAAGCAAATTGCAACAGCATCAAGTGAAGACTATGATTTGGATGGTATTCTGCAGGTTAAAGACGAGACGTTGTTAAGTAGACGATGACATACATCGATTATTTTTATTAGCATGGTCTGGTTTATAACTTCATGGGTACGTCCTTGGTGAACCGGTTGTTAGGCCACCAGGTTAAAGGCTGGTATGTAAAGTTTGTTTTGTTTTACGACGCCACTGGAACACATTGATTTTTATCTTATAATCGGATATTGGACGTCATTCATACGGTCATTTTTACACATGTTTTAGAGGAAACCCGCTACTGTCACATAGGCTACTCTTTTTGAAAAGCAACAAGGGAGCTTTTATATGCACTTTCCCACAGACAGGAGAGCACATACCACAGCCTCTGATGAACCTGTTGTGGAGCACCAGTTGTAATGGAAAATAGCCCAATCTGCAGATGGGTCCACTGAGAAGGTTCAATCCGACGACCAACCATTTCAAAGGCGAGCATGCTACCAACTTAACTACATCCTGCTCAAAGAGGACATTGATTTGTATCTTATCATCGGCTATTGAATGTCATACATTGGTGATTTTTACACATTTCTTCAGAGCAAACCTACTGTCACCACATAGGCTACACTTTCTGATAAGCAGTGTATTATGTATTAAACAGCTATGAAATAAATGTGTACTGTGGTTGAAGAAGGCACTTATCATTGAAGACATTCATATTTTGAAAAACTTTACAGTTTTAAAAAGCTAGTCATTGACTTTATTTCTGAAAATGAATAAATTATCGTTTCTTGAATTTTAACCAAGCACCTACTTTGTAAGATTGGAAATGACTACAGGGATTGCCCTAGCCAGTAAAGTTTGTGAGTCATTATGACCCCCAGTATGTTTTAGTGGGGGTCATTCGTGTGTTTTGGGTAGTCAAATGAATGACAAATTACCAATCTTACATAAAAAATATATATAACAAACGTGATACTGATGAAAGATACGTTCTTAGCTATCGAATATTTGACTTAATATCACTTACCAATGTTCTCTTGAGAACATAATACATTATTCTATATTTTATATAACTTAATATTGACAACCTTGCATCAAATTGAAGCATAGAAAATGGTAGTGTGCATATTTTCACGAAATGGGGGGTAAAATACGCACATTTTTGCGCTTTAGGGCGAACCCTGTGACTACTCACTTTATTCTGTAGATCGTCAATATCATGAATCAAATTCTGTTCCCGCTCCGCTGCATCTTTTAACAAACACTTTGTTTCTGAGAGGAGTTTATTCTGGAATAAAGTAAAGTTTGCTTTATTTAACAACGCCACTGGAAACGCACATTGGTTTTTATCTTATCAGCAGCTATTGTACGTCATTCATGTGGTCATTTTGACACAATTCTTTTAGAGGAAACCTGCTGCCTCCACATAGGCAACTCTTTTTGATAAGCAGCAAGGGATCTTTTATATGCACTCTTCCATAGACAGGACAGCACATATATGACCTTTGATGAACCAGTTGTGGAGCAGTCAGTGGTTGGAATGGAAAATAGCCCAAACTGAAAACAACTAAAATAAACGAAAAGGCCTCAACATCACATTAATTCTGAAGATTCCCAGAAAGAGATATTATTTTTTAACCTTGGACATATTACAATGAGTGAGTGAGTGAATATTTAGTTTAACATCGCTGCCAGAATCTTTCAACCATTTGTGACGATTACACAGTTTAATAATTTAATGATATGATATTAAAACAAATTAAAAATATAGCATGAAAAGCATGCCAAAAATATATTTAAAATTAAGAACATAAATTTTAATATTTTAACAGTAATTTGAAAATGTTTTATAGAGTTGGATAGACATATTACAAAGTCACAGGTTTATTTTTAGATACCCGCCATCCAAAAGTGTACAATTTCCCTCAACAAAACAATTGCACCATTTCAAATTTGGCATGTAGTCTCTTAAAGAATCCCAAAATCAGTTGCACCATACCCACACACCAGTCGGCAAACTGGGCTAATGAGAAATTCGCTTGTTTTCATTAGTGTAACTGTGCATCCACCTCTACTCCCACCTCCTGTCACGGACGCGATAGATGGATAAAACCATAAACGGCACCTGTGAGAGGCTTCTGCTATAACAGCCTGGCTCTGAACGTAGATGTTAAACATTTGACCTTGACCCATGACCATTACAAAGTATTCATCTACACAAACCTTTTTCTCCAAATCTAACTCCAATCCCTTTATTTTGTCCTCATACATGCGAGTGACGACTGCGGACTTCCAGCCCGGTGAGTCTATGGTTGTTGATGCCGAAACTCGCTTGGCCTCCGAGATCTCCAGTTTAGACTTGGTGTCGGTCAACTTCTTTTCCTGGTGGTCATTGTGAACCTCCGTTAGGCGAACTCTGATCCGCATCTTCTCATTCGCTTCTCTTTCCTGTAAGAAAGAATAAGTTAACCAAAAATCCAAGATGTCAACTATGGACTGAAAGTAATTTCAACACGTGTTTTATATATAAACAAAAATCCAATATCACAACCAAAATCATTAACACCCTAGTGACCTACTGAAATAAGGCTACGTTTTTTTGATAAAATGTTTCACGGATCCGCCGACGTGTTTGAAAAAGCCGCGACGAAAAAAAAAATGAAGGTGCCTGGTTTTTTGGTTTTTCTTTTACGCCGATACTTACAGTTCGGCACAAAATCTCACACATTTTTCATCTCTATGGTCACAATTTGGAGTAAAAACCAAAAAATATCCATTTATAGTCTCTTTTTTTTCCGCCTTGACAACAATTTGCTTTACAAAACCGTGAAACATTTTATCAAAAAACCATGGCCGAAGTAATTTTCAACACGTTTTATATATGCATGTTCAAAGCGTGATGAGTTAACCTTCAGAGCACTGCAGGCGAGATATTGCACCGTCACACTAATCCTTGAATACTGAAGGCGAGATACATCCTGATACCGCGCACATTACAGGAAATAGTTAGCTTGGTAATAGGAGCTGCCAGAATGGGAAAGATACTGGATGGAATTCAATAGAAAAAAGAAAAAGGGGCAGTAAAAAATATCCTCGACACCGACAGTGTTTTGTAGCCAGCACATTTTTAAAGAATACTTTCATAGTTATATTTATTTTCGTGCTTACATCCAATTAAGGTTCAAGCACGCTGTCAGGGGCACACAGCTCAGCTTCCTGAGCTGTCTGTCCAGATATTAATGTTAGTAGAAGAGAGGAAACCCATTACCTTTTTCCATAAGCAGCAAGGGATCTTTTATATTATGCACTTTCCCATAGACAGGATAGCACATACCATGGCCTTTGTTAAACCAATTATGGAACCACTGGTCGGTTCAAGTGGAAACACCTACCCATTGAGCCTTGCAGAGCACTCACTCTGGGTTGGACCCGCCAGCTGTCCGCCATCGCTAAGTCGTAGCGCTATTCATGTGACCTAAATATGGCACAGCAGATCGTTGCGCATCAAACAAACGTACACAATATATTCTAAATGGTTAAATATTATTAAAACAACCAGACACTGCCCCTTTAACCACTCGGTATAATTTGCTATTTGAGATTTTCTGAATATTATATAATAGTTTGTGATTATATATTTTGGAGATGCAAATATCTCATGTATAATATAAGCCTACTGCTACTTTCTAGTTTTTTGGGGTTTTTTAATTAACAATTTAGAATATATATTGTACGTTTGTTTAATGTGCACCATGCTCCATACTTCTGACGCAATAATCTGCCGTACTATATTTAGATTACGAGAAAAGCGCGTTGTTTCAGCTATGGCTGTCAAGAGGCGGGTTGCTTCTAAATAATTTGATTTGCGCATGAGGGGAATTTCCATGATGAGCTCACGTGATAGTCTCTTTATGGAGTAAACTGGTTACAACTCAGCAACAGCAGTTAAAAATAGCACAACTCGTGACCTTTGGACTGTCAAGTCGTAGAAACATGGCGTCTTGATTTGAGTATTGCACTTCGGTAGTGGACGATATTATTTCATAGAAAAGACGCACAAATTTATTAAAATTGTTGTTTTGCTTGTATTATAATAAAATATAGAAAACAGACACTGCACCTTTAAGACTATAAAAGCAGCATTGATGAACTAATAAATGTTACACAATTCATGGAACAAACTCTTCACCCCCCCAAAAAACCAAAAAAAAACCTGACCCCGAAAGAAACAATACCAAGGTTCTGAGAGACTACTGAAGAAAAAACAAAACATATTGAATGTTCAAAAGATAATTATATATACAATGTATGTTCATGAGAATGAAATTTGTTTCACAATTTGACAAAACATCATTCTAATTTTAAAAAAATCCTTTAAAAATACAATGATGCCTATTCATACTTTGATTTTTCTTCAGTAGCCTATCAGAACTCGGTAACATTTCTTTTGGGGGTCAGTATAATTATGTCAATTTTGTTAAGACTGTTAAAATGTCACATTGCCATGATTGGGCACTTACAAATATTCAAATCCATCGTGAACGTTTTGCTGCAATTACATACAGGTCTGTATTCTTCGACATATATATAATAGCCCCTATCACAAGGTTTTTTTTAGATTCGGACATTAAACTTTAATAGCGTATAATTATATATCTCTTGAAATCGATTCTTTTTTGGAAACAATCAAAATTCAAAATTATAAATAATCTGAATCAACTTTTCCTTTTTGGCAAAAATTTGTGATCAAAATTCGCTCAACATTAACCAAATATTCGACTGAGCATCCAAATTCTATCATTCACGATATGTGCTAATCTTAAAAATTACATTCACATCCACAGCTCGCTTCAAATCTCTCTCTCCCCTCCCCCCTACCA